>JAVQJF010082125.1:0-13196 GCA_036023855.1 Gadopsis marmoratus | reverse complement strand
GTTGCACAGGCAGTCCAACTCCTCCAGGATGGCACATCAATACGTGCCATTGCCAGAAGGTTTGCTGTGTCTCCCAGCACAGTCTCAAGAGCATGGAGGAGATTCCAGGAGACAGGCAGGTACTCTAGGAGAGCTGCACAGGGTCGTAGAAGGTCCTTAACCAAGCAGCAGGACCAGTATCTACTCCTTTGTGCAAGGAGGAACAGGATGAGCACTGCCAGAGCCCTACAAATGACCTCCAGCAGTGTGAATGTCTCAGACCAAACATTCAGAAACAGACTTCACGAGGGTGGCCTGAGGGCCCGACGTCCTCTGGTGGGCCCTGTGGTCACTGCCCGGGACCGTGGAGCTCGATTGGCATTTACCATAGAACACCAGATTTAGCAGGTCCGCCACTGGCGCCGTGCTTTTCACAGATGAGAGCAGGTTCACCCTGAGCACATGTGACAGACGTGAAAGGGTCTGGAGAAGCCGTTTTAGAACGTTATGCTGCCTGTAACATCGATCACCGGAAAAAACACAGGGACCGGCTTTGTGGTGGGTCAGTGATGGTCTGGGGAGGCATATCCATGGAGGGGCACACAGACCTATACAGGCTAGACAACGGCACCCTGACTGCCATTAGGTATCGGGATGAAATCCTTGGACCCTTTGTCAGACCATACGCTGGTGCAGTGGGTCCTGGGTTCCTCTTGGTGCACGACAATGCCCGGCCTCATGTGGCGAGAGTATGCAGGCAGTTCCTGGCGGATGAAGGAATTGATACCATTGACTGGCCCCCAGGCTCGCCTGACCTGAATCCAATAGACCATCTCTGGGACATTATGTTTTGGTCCATCCGACGCCGCCAGGTTGCACCTCAGACTGTCCAGAAGCTCAGTGATGCCCTGGTTCAGATCTGGGAGGAGATACCCCAGGACACCATCCGTGGTCTCATTAGGAGCCCCGACGTTGTCAGGCAGCATACAAGCACATGGGGGCCGTACAAACTACTGAGGACCATTTTGAGTTGCTGCAATTACATTTCAGTAAAATGGACTAGCCTGCCGCATCATTTTTTCCCAGTGTCTTTGAATTCAGCCCTCTGTAGGTTGATAATTTTCATTTCCATCAAATGATGTGGCATCCTTTCGTTCCTAACACATTACCCAGTCCATATCAGTATAGATATCAGCACGATTTTTTCTGATGTTTTCAAAGTGTTCCTTCAATTGTTTTGAGCAGTGTATATCGTTTCTGCATTAGACAGAAAAAGGAAAGTCTTTAAAGCATTTGCACTTTAATTAACGTATTCATAGAATTACTTAGAGCTGTATCAAGTCAATTGACAGAATAATCAACACATTTTTGATCATCAATAAATGCTTTAAGTCACCCAATCCCTAGTTCCACTTTCTCAGTTATGAAGATTTGCTGCTTTTCTTTCTTACAAGTTAATAATCTGAATAAATTTGGGGTTTGGACACTTGGAAGGACAAATGGAGACATTTGAAACTGTCATCCTGGACTCCGGAAAACTGTGGACACTTTTCACAGACATAACTATTAATCAGTTAATGAAGAAAAAAATTAATGATGTCCTTTCACAGTTAAATCACTGCAGTACACAACCAGTCTGGCCACCTGCAGACATTTTCTCAACAAGAAGGTGTACGGTGCCATCTGCTGGATATCTTCGTACTTCAACTCAGTGTCCAGACACCAATAATCTTCCAGATTTCAAAGAGGTGTAAACGCCTCATTTCATGTCCTTTTGCCATTACACAAACGGTTTTATATCTTCAAGAGCTTAACTAAAATGTACAATGTTAATCATAATGCTAAAAGTCAGTCCAGTTAAAATTTCTGATATTTATTTGTTTCTGTGAATTCCCGTGAATTACACTCACAATATGAACCAATTGCACAGCAAACATGACATATTAGAGATCAGGAAAATTTCCTGTAAAAGGACAGCATGTCGTCTAGACTCTGTGCAGGCCGCTGGGCCTGGCTGAGGTCTGCCGGCTGGGGGGGCTGCTGAGGCTGAGACTGGCTCTGCAGCTGAGGTGGATACTGGGGTGGATATTGTGGGGGATACTGTGGGGCATACTGGGGGGGATACTGGGGGGGATACTGTGGGGGATACTGTGGGGGGAACATAGGAAGCAGGTGAGGTGGTCCAGCGAACTGAGGAGGAAGAAAGGGAGGATAAAATGGAGGAGGGTGATACTGGGGATTTAAAGGGGGAGCAGTCACAGGAGCTGAATCTGCTGGTTGATCTGAAGGTGATGACTGCGATGAGGTCTGTGCTTGTGAAGGAGCAGTTTTAGGCTGAGATAGCGGTTCCTCGTGGCTCTCAGAGATTTTTTCTGGGCCTTTGGTCCACTTGAAGGACATCTTGGATTTATTCTGCTGAGTTTTATTGTTGCCTAGTTTTTGTCTCTTCGGTTCAGCAAAGTACGCAGAGGGAGGTGCAAATTCGGATTCTCGCTCTTCACGACACCGATTTTTCCAGTCACTAAACATAAACTCTGCAAGAAAAAGTAAACAGGTTGGTGTTAAAGTCAATTATTTGACAAAGTACAGAAAGAAACTTTAATCTGGAAAACCCTTAACAACAGGCACAAGCTGTTATTTATGGTGTACAATTTAGTTTGAATTCTTGTCTCATCCATGATACATTTCATTACAGATCTAAACACAGGCCCATAAAAGAACACCACAAAACCAAAGATTTCCAGAATCTAAATTGTTACTATAAATGCAAATTCAAAAGATAAAGTTTACAGAATTATTTTACACCCACAGCATGTTTATTTTACCAGCCCTTCATATTAACTTTGATTGTATATATTGATCATGATTATTTAACGCTTGCCAAGTTTCAGAGTAAAGAAACAACAGATGACTTAATATTAACACAAACGTTCTTCAGGTTATGTTGAAACTCTAGATATTTCCAAAATTTACCAAACATTCAAGACTTTGTATGAACCCTGTTTATACCTAGAACTATATATATTTACTTGCTAAAGAGAGTGAATCTAAATTTACTGCAGAAATGATGCATGACGTCTAAACATTACTACAGCATGTAGGAGGAGAATAATAAGGCTACCTTTGCCTCTGTCCCAGTCTCTGACATGAGGAACTCCTGGTTTGGTGTCCTTCCTTTCCTGGATCTCCACTTCCACTTTCTTCACTGTGCTGACCTCCGGGTAGTCCTCTGATGGAGGCGAGGGTCCTATCAACTCACCTTGCCCCTCCTCTCCTAGGGTAAACAATTCACAGCAATCTCTCGTTAACATCCATGGGGTCGCATGTAAACAGACATCTTACACAAACAGCTCCAAATCTATAATATGAAACTGGGCAACAGCTCATAGCTGCATTTGATGTGAGGTGGGTGTGGATTCTAACCTTCATTCTCCCCCTCTCTTGGCTCATCCTCATTGCCATCCAGCTTGGCCTTCTTCATCTTCCTCTGCCTCAACTTGGCCAGTCGGGCCTGCATGATGGCCTGTTTCTTCTCCTTCAGTTGTTCCCTCTTAGTGCGCTGCTCTGTTGTCTGAAGGACGGGACAGAAAACAGAGAAACAAACACTGAGCAAAAACTGAAAGGGGCATTAATCATCTGTTCAGACACAAAAAGCTTTTATTCATTAAATATAACAAATGCACAAGGATAACAACTGTGTGGCAGCATTGCCAAAGCAGAGAACAGTGGTGATGTACTCAAGAAAAAAACACATAAAGATGCACATGCACAACAAAATGTCCATCAGTCCAGGGCAGTGTGGATATATGTGTTTAATGTACAAACACGTGAGTGTATGCCTGTACTGTTGGGCAACTGGTTATCAAGGGAATCAAAGTTTTAAATAGACACACTTAAAATTAATATGTCTGTGTTCATATCTGTCCACGAATGAATCAACAGCTCACCTGGTCTCTGAGCATGTCCAGAGTGTCTCTCTGCTTTCTGCGCTGCTCTTCATCCTGAGAGAATGCAAAGTAGCCCACACCGAGCTCCCGAGCCTCTGAGAAGAACAAACAGACAAACATGCTTTGTGCAGCACAAGACTTACAAAGCAAAACTCTTCATTTCAAATGTGTGCAAATGTGAAGTTTTACAGTAACAGTAACCTTGTCCCCTGATATCCTCATAGTGGAGCGGTCCAACAGGCCTCTTCATCGCTTCCTCTTCCTCCCTCTCCCACTCCTGTCTCTGCAGCTCTCGACGCATGTCTTCTGAGAGTAAGGTCTTGTCACTTGAGGCTTTTCTACATGGAAGAAAAGAGTAGCAGTTCCCAGCATTGACACACAAATCCAGAAACCATCACCTGCACCTTTAAAAGAGATTTTGTTTGTAGAATATTTACCCTATTCCTTTAAGGTCTTGGTCCATTTTCTTAAAATCTGGCAGGTCTTTCTTCATGCATCTTCGAGATCGTCCTAAAGCATCCACATAATCCACCCTACAGAGAACCAATGCAGCAGCAGAACTTTACTGTTACTATTACACTGTTTAATACTCCAAGCTTGAATTATGTAATGTAGACATTTATTAGTTGTACTATTGTTGTTATTATAACTCGTGTTTTTGAGGTTAGTAGTGGTGGTACTTGTTTAAAATAAATCACAAGGAGTGATCAGTATATTTTAATTGATAAGAGTAAAAGTTTATATTTTTAAAACAACATATTTCCAAACCCTTGAAATTAATGAATCAGACATTACCATTCCTCATCTGGGTTTTGAGGAGGAGGGACAGCAGACAAGTTGTCGCTTTCCTTTTCATCTCTTTCCGTTTCCTTCTGTGCAAGTGTTTCTCTCTTTCTTTCAATAATCTTCTGGGTGAAGTCAACCAGAAACAGTCCCTCCGTCTCTTCATCTGACAAAGACAAGATGATTACAAGAAGTAAATTTTTTCATGCCAACTATGTAACTAAATATCAGGAAGATGCCATTCATACTCCACCAACCTGGAAAGTCTCCTTTTGTCATTTGCTCGTAGAGTTTGGCCTTCTCCTCTAACTTGCGTCTGTTATCGGAAATTCAAGGAGAATCATAAATGAGGAGTCAGAGGTTTTGGTCACCATTATATTATAACAGTACATCTCCTGTATATAATGTGTTGAACTCACTTTGCTGCATCCAGGCTCTTCTGCTCCTCAGCCAGCTGCTCTGCATCTTTCTCAGCTCTTGCTGAAACGCCAGCATTTTGTTTGCTCCAGACATTAGGTTTCTGCACAAGGGCACGAAGGCAAGACATCCTGGTTAGGTATCTCAATCTGTATTTACACAAGCAGGTAGACATAAACCCTAAAATAACCCATACCGTACCTTGGCGTTGGACTTTGATGTCAATCCAGCACCAGCATCAGCACTTTCTTGCCCAAGCTTTTCCTGTTTGAATTGTTCCTGTTTCCTGTACAGTTCGGCTTTAAGGTCCACTAGCTGTAAGAAACAAGGTATTACCGAAATACGATTAAAATGTGTATTCTTTAGCTGCCAAAACAACTGTTAACTCTGTATAGCTGCTAGCCTGACAGCAGGTTAGCTAACGTTAGCTGTTATTATCATTTAATGTAACGTCACACAGGCGTTAATAAAACATCTCTAAAGCTGCTTCTCATTGTAACTCACCGATGAAGCAGTGACGTCGAAGGTTTTCTTCTTTTTATTCATGTTTACTAATTCTTTTCTACACCAACATCTCCGACATACTGTGGGATTAACGGCGCCCGACTTCTTCGTTGGTGGTTCTCTCGCAAAATGTCTGTTTACCGCCTTCTAGTGGCGGTTATGAAGTAAACACAGTCTCTGCTCTATCCTGATTCCTATCAAGTCTTCACGATCTGGCTCATTTCTCTGTCTCATAATAGAAAATATTAATAATTATAAAAATAATAATATGAGTTGCTATAATGATAATATGAGTTGCAAATTATGCAACTTTGACTTGAAAAGTAACTTAACCAAACTGAGCATCACCTACAACATAGAAAAGGCAGAATCTCTGGTAGTTAAAAGGTAAAAATGTTGTGCAATATGCCTGTCAACAGTTTCTCTGGGGTTATTGTGTGATCGTCTTTGTCCTGGGAGAAAACTGGCAATACAAGCTCCCAGGCCTCTGAAGTGAGGACATGAACATTTTTTGTAGTGAAAAATATTTTGGAAAAGCTTTGATGGTAAGTAACCTTGCCCCTGATGTTCTCACAGTGGATCAGCCTCCTAGTGAGTTTCTTCTTCTTCCTCCCTCTTCCAGACAGTACTTGATCACTGAAAGCAAACCCTTCAACAAACATAACTCTAAGGCATCATATAGTAAACCCTGTGTGAATAGCAGCTCTGAACACTAAATGTGTGTCTCATATTTGGATTTATTCTCAATCTACAATAAAAATGTATCACTTACTGCACACATTCTCATCTCAAAAAGAGGAAATTAATGGTATAATAATAATAATAATGGTAATTGCATGAGGAAGACTGAGTGGAGAACAGCTGGGCTATGGGTCCGTCAGAATGCTCTGTTGAAAGGTTTTACCACATAATCTTATCAAATATACATTCACGGGTTGAGATTTTTGTCAAATGCCTCAGTTTGGTGCACTTAGCAATGTGACTGTTTCATATCAAAATTAATATGTAACTGTACTGTATATGTAACTCCCTGAGTAAACACTGTAATAATTTACATGTGTAAAGCACATTGGAATAATAGTTCAATACTGACATGTTGCTGTAGTCATTCATAATAGGCTAAATCAGTCCCATTTATCTGCATCTCTATGACAGCGATACGATTACCTCCAACTATCAAGTTACAACAGAGAAATGCCTATTTTGTTATCAATTTAAACATTTGAACAGTCCAATGCTACCAAGATATTACAGCACAAGCACCTGCTACTATTATATGTAATGCAATATTCAACCAAAATAAAAGGGGATGAAAGGTATATAAAGGGATGAAGCCAGAACCCCCCAAACAACGTAGGCCATTTCAAGGGAAACAGAACTAAGATCGGTGTCTGATTAGCAGATCAACATTTTTCACCTGCTATAAGGTAGAATCCTTCATTCCACCATGTTTCTGAAAAGAAACACCTGTTTGCTGGTCTTTCTGTTGTGTTCTCTCACCTTGTGGTGCAAGTCCACCAGTGCCGGCTCCAGCTTTCTCAGCCCTTCACAAAAACCTCAGGTAAGGTGCTTTCTGTCTGTCACTTAACGCAATACATTTCAGTTCAGTTTTTAACTCTTTATAAAAATCAAAAAATTCAATGCAAACCAATAAAGGTTAACCCTCACGAGATCTAAACCAGTAGATAATGCATGTATCTATTTATAGCCTCTTAGAATAATTAATAAAGCAGTTTCCTTTACATCCTACTGTCACTTCATCATCACTTTCAACTTAATATATCAATCTCCCTTAACAATGATTTGGATATGTGTTGTTTTTGTTGCGAGACTAATATTTTTGTCACGTGTAAACCATGCATCAATATTTTGTTCGTCTTCATCCTTAGACGACAGACAAGCTTATTTAAGCTCCTGAGCATCAAGTTCAATTTAATGTGTTAGTTATGATAGTTGTGCTGACAACGGTCATGTGACTGAAACCTTTGTTTTTGGTTTACATTTTACACTTTGTCATCATTTGAAAATGTGATAATTGGATCCCTTGTGGCATCTGAATGGCCCCTTCCCATTTGTTGTCAGTCTGCAGGCATGTTTTCCTACCATGTCATGGAAATCTCTAAAACTTGCCATATGGAATAAAAAGAGAGGAATTTGGTGCATCACATGAGATGAATTAGGGGCTATGCGGGTGCAATCATAGTTCTTCAAATACAGTGCCTGCATTGTATGCTATACTTCACTGAAGACTTGAGACGTATGTAAGTCTCCTGAACTTGTGATGCAAAGCTGAACTGGTTACAATGATGAGATGTGTCTGTTCTGGGTCAACCACAGAACAAGGGGAAGCCTTCCAGAGTTGGACGTCAAGCCATGGAAGAGCCTAATCAACCCACTGAGGACAACCACATCACAGTGAGTTTAAATCACACTCATAACTACAGCACATTACCCAAAATCATCCCCATAACTGTATGGTCTTCCTCTGGGTAGATAAGTGCTCCCTTTGAAATTGGCATCACTATGAGAGAAGAGGACTTTGAGGAGTATGGTGTGGCGCTGCAGGAGATTGTTCAGCGTCTGCTGGGAAACCCAGAGACAGCAGGTTATCTTCCCTTCAGCCAATATATAGTAAAATAATGAAACTTACAATTTTTATGTTATTACCATAATTTGTTGTCTTTTTCAGGGAGACCATCACAACTTTGAAGATCATGGTCAAGAATATCAAATTTGATGTCTCAATGCCTTCCAATTTCAACTTCATCATGACCATTAAAATACTGAAAGCACATAGCTCAATGTATTGTTTAACTCGGGCACTTAAAACAGACAGACAGTCTGTGCTACCAAATCTTAGAGGAATGACAGATGTCCAAGTCATTACACTCTAAAACATGAAACTGTTTAGCAGGTGAAACCATGTGTGAAATTTAGCAAAATAATCTTACCTCAAGATCTATTTGGAGCTTTCAACCACATCCCAGGGTCTTCATCTGTGATTGAGTTGCTTCAGCTGTTATCACATGACCTTATTATGGAGCTTAACTGGTGTCAACATAATATAGATGTTGAATATGATTATATATGGAACTTGAGTTAAAATTATTTTGTCAAACTTAACTCAAGGTTAATATTTATCTTCCACTCTCAAAATTAGACTGAAAACATTCTATCATTTAGTCACACTCAGCAGTCTTGACATTTTTAAAAATCTACTTTTACCTTTAAAACCATCCCGTGTCCATAAATGAGTCACTCATATTCATTCCTGTGTATTTATTTAATGTTATTCAGGATTAAAAGCACCCAATATATAACAATACTGTACATACTCTACAACCAGTCTGTCTATAGGGACCCACATGTGCCTGTAATAAAGCATCAATATACCTTTTGAGTGTCTCATCTTTGACCAGCTCTTAAAGAATAATGATATTCCCTTTAATTAGATACAATCAAGAATGGGTTTTAGGCTTTAATGCTGTGATAAACTCTGTATTATGCTTGCATTGGAATAACTCAGTAAGGACCATTCATTCACCACCTAAATTAATTGCACTTGTGCAAAAATGAAAAATGGACCTGAAAATAAGAATAACTCTGTACACAATAGCACTAAGAATCCTACTGCCATCACAGGCCTGTATGTCCTTGTTTTATTCACACTGCAAACATCCATTCAACAAATCCCAAAACACTTTCTGTCCTATCTGAAACTCTTAGAAACAAGGCTTTCATTATGAAACTAGAAATGGTGGAAACGTATGTATTTTAACACATCACTCGTCAAAGCAGATATACACATCTACAATTAATTTCACGGATGGCATTCTCCAACCTTCAGAAAATATAAGTAGGCCAGGCTAATCATTGTCAAAATAAAAAGCACTCATGCCAAATGTGTGTGCCAAATATGGTGGTATCAAAACAAGCCAACGGACTTGTCTCATAGCCACCTCCTGTCTTTGAGCTTTGCTACTGGAAAGCACCCCACGAGATTGCATTGTATTACAGACAATACTTAATTCTTTTCCATTTTATATCTCCACTTGTCCTTCAGTCAGAACACAGTGCATTAGTGAGTAATTTAACAAACCTTACCTGTAGAATAAAAAAAAAATAACAGGATTAAAGGCTTTAAATACGTCTCCACTTTATTAAACCAAACTAGACTACACAGCGGTCGGACAACACAAAGACAAATTAGAACAAGGCAAGGGATGTCAAATTATGGCAACACAGCAAATGCCACAAAACTTAAAAACCAAAAATGCTTAGGAATTAATCTTAATAATGAACAATGATGTAATCAGATAAACAATGATATACATTATCTCTATCAGACAGGAGACATTTTAATTTAAGTTTTTGTGGCTTTTTGTGACTTATTGGGTAAAAGATCCATTTGTGATTCTTTCAGGGTGTTTAAAATGAGACTCCTCCTCATTCCGACATCTCTACATGGAGGATAGATAAATCTAAAAAAAAAAAAAGCTACATAAAATGTTCGCCCAGCTCCAAAAACGTTGATTCTGTCTTCTCTTTCTTGCTCGTTTATTCCTTATCTCTGAAGATCATATGCCATAGAGTTGACTGGTGTTGTTTTTGATGGTGGTGAGGACCGTGTCCATGTCTTCCCCCTTCAGCAGGCTCAGCTCCTGCAGAGTATGGATGCCCATTCCAGGATGTGAAAACTGGCAGGCATCTTTCTTCACCTGTTAAGAGTGAGACACACTTATCCTATGTATGCAGTCAAAATTTACTACACTGTGTGCGTGTACCATATTTCCTCAATCAAAAGCCGATAGTCAATTAAGGGCCGGGCCTCTAGTAACGGCCGAGGGCGCGGTCGCCACAAACAAATAAAGGCCGGCGTCCCATATAGTTGCTACGCTAAAAAGCGGTAGCAAGCTACTGAATAGCGTGTAAACACCGGTGAGATTAGCGGAGAGTCCTGTAAACACTGCAAAACTGGCCCTTGAGCACCTAAAATCTACCAAAAAAAAAAGGATCGTGCAAAGGTTTGACAATTAAAATTAAGATATAAAAAGATGATGTCTGGTAACAAATATTAATAAATTAATCAAGAATTGGATGACAATCATTCATTCATTCATTAACCATACTGCTTATCCCAAAGGGTCGCAGGGGGGGCTGGAGCCAATCCCAGCTATCATTGGGCGAGAGGCAGGGAAACACCCTGGACTGGACGCCAGTCAATCGCAGGGCGAATTGGATGACATAAAAGATAAATATTAATTACAAGGCCAGAATTGCTCTAACCAGACTATGCAGTCCAAGGTGAGTTGAACATATATTGTACATATTTATCCAGATACGACTATATTCTTTTGAGTATATTTTGAGGAGCTGGAAAAAGCCTGCCAATGATTAATGACATGAGAACAGCATTTCGATTTTCCGGGACCTCAGTTTAAGTATACCTGTCTGGGCAGGAAATATGGGGCGTCTGTCTCCAACACAATGCGGTTCAGAGGGATCTGGCGGGCAGCATCTCGGGCCTCGACAGCACTGTAGTAGGTGATCAGGGCTGTGAATCCCACATACAGGTTGGGGAATTCTGTCAGGAAGGGCTCAATCACTGGATAACTGTTTGTAAAACAGTGCCTGGAAAACACATTTAAAAATAAAAATTAAAAAAAACAAGAAAGAAAATTCACAGATTAAATGCCAAACAACTTACACCTTAAAGTTATAATCTTCAACATTTTAATCCTAGTTGAAAAAAATAAACTAATCCGCTGACAAAAATGACATTTTTGATGCCCATGGCAGTGCTAATCACAGTAGTGAGAAATACATTGTGTTTCCTATTCTTCACTATAAAAGCCCATTTGAAGCCATTTGAAGTCTTTTAATGTGAAGCAAACAGAAACACTGCTTGCAGCAACAAGCTTCATCATTTCCTGCCAATCCATCATGCCTAGGTAGGAAATCTGAATCCAGTGTGGGAATGGTAGACTCCGCCAGCAACAATGACAGCTACTATATAGAGAGATAACTGAATGTAAATATATCAAATGGCTATTTAATCAAAAATGCAGTTTGATTTCATGAATATCTTTAGTAAATTTAAACCGAACAGAACCAAGTTACTAACTTTGTTCCAACATTGGTACAGACAACAAATGTAAAAAAAATATAAATCTGATGTTAAATGAGAATAGTTAGATGAATATCCTCCACACACACACACACACACACCTATGAATTTTGTAATCCCTTGGGACACACTTCTTCATGATTGGCAGCAGGTCATCATCTGCGTCCCTACAGTGGATCACCAGAGGCTTCTGCATGGCCACAGCCAAACGCAGCTGACGCTCAAACACCTTCAAAGAGAAGCAGAGGGAAAAAAAACACATGGACCAACCAAACAAACATTACTTATTATTTTACAATATTATCATTCGACACAATATATTTCCACTTCACAATGATAAAGGCCTATCTAGCTTAAGATAAAGAGTTCCTGGACTGCAAAGCTTTATTCAACTCAGACCACACCAAACTAGACTGTACCTCTTTTTGCCTGGAGGCGTTAGTGGAGTTTTTGTGGGAGTAATCCAGGCCCATCTCACCAAATGCCACTGCTTTTGGATGCCGCATAGCCATCAGTATATTGCGTTCATGGACACTTGAATAGTTATTGGCAAAGTGGGGGTGGCACCCAAACGCCCCCCATACCATGTCTTCAGCCAGCAAACCTTCCCAAAGGGCCTCCTTCACCATGACCCCTGGGTTGCAGAAGTCGGCAATACAGCCTCTAAACTCCGACGAAAAGCTGCTTCTGTAGTGTCTTTGAAATTTGCTGAATGTCCCAGAGAAGCCAAGTTTTCCATAGAGCATGTCTATATGGCAGTGTGTGTCTATGAAACCAACCTGATTGTCCAGGTAGGGGTAACTGGTCCACGTAGGTTCTGCCCCCAAGGATAATCTTCTTTTAGGGGTGCCACCATGAGTCAAGGAGCAATAGGGGGGGTAACGCATGGAAGAGCCACAATCTGATTGCCTGCGTGTGGATGTGGATTTCAAGTAAGTGTTCATCTTTCTTCTATTTGAGTGCAGTGGCAGAGCAAAGGGATCCAATAAATGGGCCATGACGTTGGAGGAGGGGAAATTCTCAGTCTCAACACTGGGTGCCTTTGAAAGGCCAATGCACGGTGGGTGGGGCTGCTTGAATGAGAGAAACACTGACCTCTGTGACAGTGCGAAAGGCACCTCCATGTCCTCAGCCGCTGACTGGATGGCCCCAGTGGTTTCAGTAGTGGGTGAAAAAGTCAACGAGGAAGTTGCAGCTCCCTGGCTGCTACTCACTGAGGGACTTTGCCACTGTTGTCTGTCAGAAGAGGTTTTCTGATGAGTCGTGAAACAAGACAAAGATTCTGGGATATATTCCAGAGCAGGGGGGGGCGAGTCACAGTCCTCATCTTCCAGATCAGTTTCTGTATCAAATAACTTGTCTTGAGAGGTTGTCTTCACAAACACAGAGTCCTGAGCACCAAACCTCTTGGGTGAATCTTGTCCTTTTAGCACAACCCT
>JAVQJF010082119.1:0-22300 GCA_036023855.1 Gadopsis marmoratus | reverse complement strand
ATAGAAAAGACAATTTGGAAATAGAAAAGACAAAAGAAATGTGGAAATAGAAAAAGCAAAAGGGAAAAGAATAAACATTTATTGTCTTATTTCCACATTTATTGTCGTATTCTTTTATTCTTTTACTTATTTCTCTTTATATTTCCACATTTATTGTCGTATTCTTTTATTCTTTTATTTACATATTTATTCTTTATTGTGGCACTCCTATCATTCCATAGTTAAGCACTGTAAGTAAGTTATCGTGAAACTTGAGTAAACTGGATTTTATTCTATTCACCTGGAGGTTTGAGAGGTTTGGCTCCAGGCAGTGTCCCACCTGAGAGATCACCACCAGAACCTGCAAAATTATACAGTCAAATTTAAGAAAAGTCAGGCAATATATTGATTTCAGCCTGTTTGAGACAAGAGTAGAATACTAGTAAGAGAAATCCTGAATACAATATGTATACTTTACCATATACCGTTTATGGAGGTTTACGTACCACTTGGTCGTACAGCCCCACCACCAACTGTAATGATGAGTAAATACAAGTTATCTTGGGACAACTATAAGTCAAAAATAGTTTTTAAATCCTTTTTAAATGTGTTTGTAGCCAGCTTCAGTCTTTAACAAGTTTCAGTGTGCCATGCAGTCTTCTGTGGTGCCAGTTGTGTGATAGGAAGTGCAAGAAAAACACTCACTCCCAGGTACAGGTAAACCAGTGACAGCTGTGAAAGCATTCAAGTGGAGAAATACTGTGTTCTGCATCATATTAGACAGATTTTATGTTTCAATTATGCGCATGCTATTTCAAATTCTAGAGTGCTATACTGTTTAATAAGCTCTGTTAAACTCTCATAACCTCTCATGACATCTCAGTGTTCAGAATACTTTACTTAGGTTCCTGTGGAACCTGTAGGATATGAGAACAAAATGATCAGTTTGGTTCATTCCTAATGCAAAGGAAACTAATGTATTGACCCCTTGTAGATGCAGTACTTGGACAAATTAGAAACATGGTTCAATATCCCTCTGTCATGAAAATTCTAGCTGTAGTGTGGATGGTATGCCTTTTGTAAATAAGCACACATCATCAGAATATGTTTTTAAGAACACTGTAAATATTTCTTCCCTTCAAGTTCCATCAAAATTGCACAAATGGTGTCTGAGCTAACTTAGTCAAAACTCAGTCAATAATTATACAAACGCTTTGTAAAACTAGTATAGTACAAAGATGTTTATAGGACCCCTTTCATACCAATTCAACTAACCCATGTTAGAAACATTAAATTGTATCAATGTAGAAGTTTATTTGTGGCTGAGTTTCTGTGTTTCCAAATGCGTTTTTAAACTCATCATCTAAATGTGTCATGTACATGAATTGGCTAACCAGTTTACAGTGTGGCATATCCAAAAATCTAATCTAAATACTAAATTTAGTATTGGATGAAATTTGCTCGACAAATGCTGACTAAAGTATCTGGCAATTATGCTAGATTCATGGATACCTGGAAGTGAAAATGTAAAGTGCTTTATGAAAGGCCACATGATGGCACTGTTCACGCCAAAAAGAAAGAAACACTGTTCCTTTGCTTTCCACCAAATATAATTGAAGTCTGTATAATGGTTTTGGGGATTTCCAGCTGACTGACAGGCAAGCAAAGAAAGAAAGATATGCCATAGATGCACTCTGACAGAAAGGGATGATAATGCAGTGCTTGGAGATCAATATGCAGAAGCCCTGGCTATGAAATAAACACTGACCTGGAACGTCTGTCCCATTGAGACCTGGTTTATAAAGATAATTTAAAAAACATTAAAGTGGGAAGACAACAGAGTTGAGACAACAGCTAGAGGACTAAAATGGGTTTAATGCAGCAAAGTTTCTTCCACCATAATGCATTTTCACTAATACTACTTCCAAAAGACTCCTGAATGAATTAGTAGAATACATTAACACCGTAACATGCATGTATATGTCTATATGTCATAGCATAAGTGACCAAAATACCTGGTTTTGCTCCAATGATGGGAATTCCTGTTCCACCCAGGCCATCTCCATCACCTCGTCCACTTACTGGTCTGCCGGCTACACCAGTACCTCCTGTTTTAATGTAATATAAGTGTAATAGCCTTTTTACATGTGGACACCTTAGAAACAATATATAGCAGTCGAATATTGAAAAAATACATATGAACAAATAAGAACAATGAGTTTTAGATTTTTCAGGTGTTAATATTTCAACATTTTAGTGTTTCATTCCTTCAATTCCACAGGTATTTTCCATGTGGCACATATTCTGTACCCATCAGATTATTAAATCCATGGACCTGAATTTTAATGTTTGTGATAATTGGTGGCATCTATGCACAAAATCTGTACATGATTTCATGGTAAGAACAGACAGGTTCCAAGAAGAATCCAGAAAGTTTAAACACACCTTCTCCTCCAGAGCTTCCAGACCCTTCTATCACACCACCAGCGCCACCATCACCTGGAATATGGGCAAAATATGAAAGGGACTGAGATTTGAAAATAGTACTGTATGTAAAGGGGGGAAATGGTATGTCATATCAATAATCAGATAAGATACTGATCACATTGGAAGCTATTAAAAACACAGGATGCAGTGTAACAAAAACATCTGAAATGCTGAAAAAAGGAAAAATAGTGCCACATACAGGGGGCTTTGGATAAGTATGTGAACTAACTATCTCAAACAAAGACAGGGGAAAAATCCTTTCCAACTGCTTTATTCTAACACTGTACAGATACCTTCTGATGCTGGAGCTGGGGTGCCGCCTGTAGTTCCGAGTCCTCCTCCTGATCCAGCAGGCAAAGATTATCACACACAGATGATCTTATTAATAATTAATAATTGACTGTAACCAAAATGTGTATTCCTAATCCTCAAAACAGAAGCTTACCACTGGACCCAGCTGTTGTCCCTGCACCACTGCCAATGCTGGTGCCATTCACTAAAACACCAGTGCCGGTCCCTGTACCTGGTCCAGCAGTGCCGGTCCCTGTGCCAACGCCAGCAGTGCCGGTCCCTGTACCAGCTCCTGCAGTGCCAGTCTCTGCTCCTGCCCCAGGTACTCTACCAGTTTGCCCTACAATTTAAAAAAGCTGGTAAATTTAAAATAGGTGCTTATAAACAGTTCTCTTTTTCAGTTCCAACAATTATATGATATGCACATAATGTTCTACTTGACACAGAGTCTCGTCAAACTACATCTTACCGTACTTAGCAGCTTTAGATTCGGCTGTACCATAGCCTGAGGATCACAACAAAAGAGACGTGGTATAAGTACTGACCACTCAGGTGAATAAAACAGTGATTAAAAAACACATTTGCACAGATGAGCTAAGTAATTAATGGTGGCTAGTAGAGTTACTGACTAGTGCAAGTTCCAAAATCACATTTCCTGTCAGATTTCTGGCTATCTAATTTCACTTTACTGCATAAAGTCTGAGTTTGAAGCAACAAAAAATACTGTGACAGTTTTAATATTTTACCACACTGCAATATACTGATGGCATATGGGATGTTAACATTGAAAGCACTCCTGTCCTCATTCTATCTTTTCATAATTCCAGCTCCTTTGAAACAGTCTCAAACTACTGTGATAAACCAAAGGACCTGTTGTTACAATTTCTATTTACCATCAATAGAGGTCAATAAGTGAATAGTTCACACTTAAACTTGATTTTGACTTTTAACTTGATTGAGATTCAAACACTGAAAGAATTACATATGTTACTACACAGACACTCTACTGAAAACCAACCTAGACCTCCAGTGCCAGTTCCAAAGCCTCCTGGTCCATAACCACCTATAAAATTGTACAATACATTAAATCGGGTATAAGAAACTTCATCAAGAGGGTTTGGAGAGTGTATGATTGAACAAAATACCAGCAAACAGAAAACATAATTCTTCTATATTGCTCTCAGCTTGCAATGCTCAATATCATAATGCATAAACAACTCAGTAAATATTTTTTCTTTTTTATAAGTTGTTTCTTACCATATTTGCGGGCATTGGCACCAGCATGACCTGCAAAACGCAGACACATCAAGATGGGTCTATTTGAATCCAGACATGCCTGCTTATTTAAATATATGTTTATCTTTCATCTTACCTCCAGGTCCATAGCCAGCACCACCTGGTCCATAGCCTGTACCAGTACCACCAGGCCCAACTCCTCCCGGTCCATATCCTGTACCAGCACCACCAGGTTCAACTCTTTTGCTCTGATTTTCTTTGTTAAATACAATAATAATAATACAGTTGCATATTTTCAGTTACATATATATTTACTATATTTACCATATTTACGAGCTTTGGCCCTGGCATCATACCCTGAAATAGAAATATAGCAATTATTCATTTGTCTTTTCAATACTGTCATTCTAATTACTGTATACTGTATTTTAAGCTGTTGTATAATAATAAGCAAACCCTAAATGTGCTGATTCATAATTACCTCCAGGCCCTGTTCCTGCTCCTCCTGGTCCAACTCCTCCTGGTCCATAGCCTGTACCAGCACTACCAGGACCAACTCCCCCTGGTCCATAGCCTGGTCCATAGCCTGTACCAGCACTACCAGGCCCGACTCCTCCTGGTCCATAGCCTGTACCAGCACCACCAGGTCCAACTCCTCCTGGTCCATAGCCTGTACCAGCACCACCAGGCCCAACTCCTCCTGGTCCAAAGCCTGTACCAGGACCACCAGGCCCAACTCCTCCACCTGGTCCATAGCCTGTACCAGCACTACCAGGCCCAACTCCTCCACCTGGTCCATAGCCTGTACCAGCACTACCAGGCCCGACTCCTCCTGGTCCATAGCCTGTACCAGCACCACCAGACCCGACTCCTCCTGGTCCATAGCCTGTACCAGCACCACCAGGCCTGACTCCTCCTGGTCCATAGCCTGTACCAGCACCACCAGGCCTGACTCCTCCAGTACTTGATCCTGTACCTCCAAGTACTCCACTTAACATGCCTATGAGAACAACAGTCATGGTTTATTTGCACTGATATTCTTTGTTAAATACAATAATAATACTGTTGCATTTTTTCTGATATATGTTTATATTTACCATATTTACGAGCTTTGGCGCTGGCATCATACCCTGAAATATAAATATAGTAATTATTAATTTGTCTTTGCTAATGCAGTACTGTCTTTCTAATTACTGTATACTGTATCTTAAAGCTGCTACTGTTGCATAATTATAGACAAACCCTAAATGTGCTGATTCATAATTACCTCCAGGCCCGGTTCCTGCTCCTCCTAATCCAGTTCCAGTTCCACCCGGCCCATAACCTGTTCCTCCAGGGCCAGTGCCAGCACCACCAGGTCCAACTCCCCCTGGTCCATAGCCTGTACCAGTACCACCAGGACCAACTCCCCCTGGTCCATAGCCTGGTCCATAGCCTGTACCAGTACCACCAGGACCAACTCCCCCTGGTCCATAGCCTGTACCAGCACCCCCAGGCCCAACACCTACACCTGGTCCATAGCCTGTACCAGCACTTCCAGGTCCAACTCCTCCTGGTCCATAGCCTGTACCAGCACCACCAGGTCCAACTCCTCCTGGTCCATAGCCTGTACCAGCACCACCAGGCCTGACTCCTCCAGTACTTGATCCTGTACCTCCAAGTACTCCACTTAACATGCCTATGAGAACAATAGTCATGGCTTATTTGCACTGATATTCTTTGTTAAATACAATAATAATACAGTTGCATCTTTTCTGCTATATATTTATATTTACCATATTTACGAGCTTTGGCACTGGCATCATACCCTGAAATATAAATATAATAATTTTTCATTTGTCTTTGCTAATGCAGTAGTGTCATTCTAATTACTGTACACTGTACTCTTACTGTTGTATAAGTATAGACAAACCCTAAATCTACTAATTCATAATTACCTCCAGGCCCTGTTCCTGCTCCTCCTAATCCAGTTCCAGTTCCACCCGGCCCATAACCTGTTCCTCCAGGGCCAGTGCCAGCACCACCAGGTCCAACTCCCCCTGGTCCATGGCCTGTACCAGCACCCCCAGTCCCAACACCTACACTTGGTCCATAGCCTGTACCAGCACTTCCAGGTCCAATTCCACCTGGTCCATAGCCAGTACCAGCACCCCCAGGCCCAACTCCTCCTCCTGGTCCATAGCCCCCTTACATAAACGTAAATAGAGAGTATTTAATAATTAGAGCATGCTAATGCCTGATGCCAGTTATTTTTGCAGCACATACAATTATTATGTAACCGTCATATGTTGAGCACAAGCTTGACACCTCAACTGTGTCTTTACCGTATTTAGCCGCAACTTTGGCTGGATTCTTCGATTTGGCTACCCCTGTAATTGAAAGAATAAGTTATATTCTATTTTTTGTGATTCCCTCCTTTATATTTATCATTGATGTCATGCAACTCTACATGCAGCTGCAGAGTTTACTGCATTGCTGCTTCCCGTGTACCTGATTTTGGTGAAATGAGAGGGTAACCACGAAAAACCCCAGGCAACTGCTGTCCACGACCATCTGAGATGACAAATACATTAGAGATACTCATTCTGCTAAATACTGAATTGCAGCTTGGAATAGCATTTATTTTGGTTAATTAAGTTTTTTAATATTAAAAGTCAAGTAATGTATTAAAAATCAGCTTGTTATATAACACAGTTTAGGACTTTATGACACTTACTGCCTGCTCCTCCTGGTCCAACACCTCCCTGGCCGAGTACTCCAGCTCCTGTGAGGAATGATGCAAGATTATTAGGCATGTGTGCCATGCCAAGATGTGATGTTCCAAGATTCATTAACATAGAGCGCATTCACAAACCAGTTTGAGGCCCAAGTCCAGATCCTGTGGCCACTCCAGGGAGAACACCGCGGCCTCCAAAACCTAGTCAGGGTAGATTAAAGAAGGAAAATTCCCACAACTGTTACTTCTTCTGTAAACACACTGAAACCCTCACAGTGATATATTATTGTATTGCAATACATGTTTTCTATGTTTTTTTATACCTTGTCCTGGTACAAATCCACCTTGATAGAGTCCAGGCACCCCAACTCCTGTGTGACAACATATACAAATTTAGAATATTGTCCCAAAAACATCAGTGTCTCTGGTTGATACTAATAACTGAAGTGATGTTAGACATCCTTTAGTAACAAAGGGGTTGTCTTCTTTTGGAGATTACCTGGAACTTGTTTTGATGCTTTACCGCCGCTCTTCCCTCCAGGTCCTCCCCCAGTGGTACCAGTCTGTGGCAACATTGGAACTGAAACAGGAATGAAGTAAAAAGTCAATTTAGAATATAGAATATAATTTTTACACTGAACTGAAATAGCAAAACAGTATATTTTAGTAACCTGGTAATGCTTAGTTATCTTTTTGAAACTTAATGTAGCTTGAAAGGTTAACAGTAAACACTTTATAGGACACTTAAGAATGTTTGATTAATTCTTGAAATAAGCTTTTCCCTAGAAACACAATATATCTCATTGTTTTAACTAATGTTAATGTATATGCTTCCAGTGCTAAATTGCATTTAATGTTTCTTGCTTTTTATGTGAAACTTGTTCTCAATTGTACAATACATACTGTATAGCTATATGTTGTTCCATACAGTAATGTTAATCATACTATCTACCTCCTCCTGGCACAGCAGCTCCACCTGGACTAACTCCTCCTGCTCCTCCAGGTCCAAATCCTGTTCCACCAGGCCCAACCCCTGCGCCAGGCCCAATCCCTGCACCGCCAGGCCCAAATCCTGTTCCGCCAGGTCCAAATCCTGTTCCACCAGGCCCAACCCCTGCGCCAGGCCCAATCCCTGTGCCGCCAGGCCCAAATCCTGTTCCGCCAGGCCCAAATCCTGCTCCGCCAGGCCCAACCCCTGCTCCGCCAGGCCCAAATCCTGCTCCGCCAGGCCCAAATCCTGTTTCGCCAGGCCCAACCCCTGCGCCGCCAGGCCCAAATCCTGCGCCGCCAGGCCCAAATCCTGTTCCACCAGGCCCAAATCCTGCTCCACCAGGCCCAACCCCTGCGCCACCAGGCCCGAATCCAGCACCACCAGGTCCATAACCTGTTCCTCCAAGTGATGTTCCAGCTCCACCTAAGGTGAAAAACTTACAAGATTCAGTCATTTCAGTAATTAAACCTATGTAATGTTCATTAGTAAACAGCAAATACCTGTTTTAGGAGGTTTGGGACCAATTCCACCAGTTCCATAACCTCCATGACCACCTGGTTCAGGACAGAGGTTTGTTTAATACACATATATCTTTCAAGGTAAGCAATACAAGTGTAAGACCTTAAGACCTTAACTGGTCACACACCTAAGGAAGATAGTCAGTTTTCAACTATATTGCTGGTAGTTTCAGAGGAGCAGCTCTGTGGCAGCTTGACAGGTTAATTTGCGATGCTTTGCACCATGCACATTGCTTAGGCAAATTATGGTATGTAGTCTCTGGGCAACACCAAGAACGTGTTGTGTTATCCTACTGGTATGGAAACAATGAATGAACAAATTTGAATAAATCATTGATTCTCATAGTGGCATCACAGTTCAAAAGCACTTGAGATCAACTTATTTTATCAGTGCATTTATTGAAACATGCAACATTGAAACTATGCATCTAAACCTATTATTGGCTGTAAAGATACAGATGTAGACAGATGAAAATGACTGACCCGCGTAGCCTGTCCCAGCTCCCTGACCTCTGCCAGGCCCAAGGCCTCCAGTTCCAAGCACTCCTCCACCCAAACCCCCTGTCCCAAGGCCTGATGAGTAGATAAAAGACAAACCATACTTAGTACTTCCTATACTTGCTGTAGTGACT
This sequence comes from Gadopsis marmoratus, assembly GCA_036023855.1. NCBI lineage: Eukaryota > Metazoa > Chordata > Actinopteri > Centrarchiformes > Percichthyidae > Gadopsis > Gadopsis marmoratus. The sequence continues at coordinate 13,450 of JAVQJF010082119.1, read as the reverse complement.
ACAGTACACTACATCATACATTAATGAATTCAGCGTGTCCCGGTGCAACTCCACCCTTTTGTAATGTTATGATTGCTGTCCGAGAGAAACCTCTCAAGGATTAACTTGTTCTCCATTTTAGTTTGAAGTGGGCATGTTTGACTTTAAAACTAAATCTCTTATAGGGCTTGGCTGTAGATGGGTCAGTAACACTTACAAGGCTGCAGAGAGGGAACTGAAACCTGTGTGGAGAGATGAAACCATTGGGAGACCAAGATGACTCTTTCTTTCTAAGAGAAACTGTTGCCACATCACGCTATAAATTAAATTCTCTCACTCCCTGGTAGAAGAGAACTGGTCCACATGATGCTTCATATTAAAAGACAGGATTTTAAACTAGGTCAGTCTTACTTCTGGCTCCTCAATTTGCACAACATTTGGTTGAATAAATCCATTCCTTACTGAAATATTGTCTTAATTATAAGCAGCTCTAGGTCTTCATGTAATAGTTTGCACAGTTTTGGCTTCAATTGGTTTTGTGGATTTCTGCTTGAAATTAAAGTGCAGTAATTATAAAAGCATGACTCCCCGTGCCTGTACAGGTGAACAAGGATGTTTGCGTCTTATTCTTCAGGGTGGAGCAGGGCAACACAAACACACTTTGTGGACATTATTGTGTAGCGTAAATGAAACAAATGTGTTCAGCTGTGATGGCCAGACTTTTGGTAAACTGGAAAGTGTGACATATGAGTCTGTTTCCTGTTCTTACACTGAACCATTTACTACCTACCAGCATGAGTGAATTTCAAAAGGTTCCAAAAAACCGAGACTTAACCTCTAAGAATCATTTGGATATTATCACCAACATTCCTCATCCTGCACAGGCAATCCTCATGTTTAGGGGATGAAAAATAGAGAGGCCTGAAATTCCAAAGCAAATCAGTCTTTCTGACTGACGTGATGACTTCCGTCCTTTTTCAGGGACCTGCCATGCCTAATGCATTAGCCTTATCACTGTATGTGCATATGTGTGTGTGCGCGTGTGGGTGGGCCCTCAAAAACAGGTGATAACCTTGAGGTAATGAGGAAATGAAATAATGGTACATGTATGCATTTACAGTACAGGGGCTGACCACTGACCCATGTGTGCAGAACAGGGAACTTCCACTCGTTGTGCAAGTAAACATAGCAGGCAATCTCTTTTTTAGTAGATTTCTAAAACTAAATTGCAATGATATGTTCAACGGTTGTTCCTATAGAACAAATGATGAAGTATCAAAAATTACCATCTTTTTTCTGGTGCTCAGGAGTGATGAGGCTGGCTCTGCACACTGTAACTGGTGCATGGGTGTAGCAGTGCTACCAGTTATTAATTACCCCAATCTAACTCAAAATTTGACATACGGTATCTAAGTATATTCTCAGTGAGTGTTTGTATGATTAATGACAGTGATGTTTTATTTTTATTTTATTGGACTTTCTTTTCCACCAGCTCCTGTGCAGAAGAAAGACAAAACCTGATTACTTAATTATTCCAAAGTATGGATGATACTTTTGTACTGTGGTGTTGTTATTTTATTTTTTTTATTGTTGTGTCTTTTAGTATGGTACTGACCAGAGCAAAATTAATTTCCCCTTGTGGACTATAAAGAACATCTATCTGATCTGATATCGATTTGATATTTAACATTAAATATGTGCATTTGCCCAAACAAAAACAAAACTACATGCCTGTGCCTTGGAAGCCTGGGCCAGTACCTCCTGGTCCAAAACCACCTGGCCCAACTCCACCCGGTCCCTGTCCTGCTCCAAACCCTCCAGTCACTCCTCCATGACCGCCATAGCCACCTCCTAGAGACAAAGAGAAGCCAACATAATGGTCTGTAGGTTGGTTCCTACACACCTCATATAATCTACTGGAATTTTTTTCATGCAAATAGTTATTGACATTTGAACTTTACTGTCTTGGAGAATCCTCCCTTTGTGTTATGCAAAGACTAAAATGTTCTTCTACGGGATTCTACAAAACACAATCTTAAATCAGTGTTCTAGCCACCTGAAAGTTTTACCTGTTTTTGGAGGCTTTCCACCTGTATGAAAAAATAAATCATAAAAATTAAATCAATTCTAGCATAATGGAAATGTTGCAAGACTTTGTTCAACAAATGATGGAAGAAATAGATAATCCAAATCTCAACCAGCCATAATTGTCTTACCAGGCCCAACACCTCCTGGTCCGACTCCCAGTCCACCACTGCCTGGGCCGAATGTGCTGGGCCTAAAACCTCCTGGTCCGACTCCTCCTGGTCCGACTCCTCCTGGTCCGACTCCTCCCGGTCCGACTCCTCCTGGTCCGACTCCTCCAGGTCCTTGACCACCATAGCCCCCTGACAAATAAAGTCATCGGGACATTGTGAGTTGAAAACATGCACAAACCAGATATCGGTACAGAAAGTGAAATAATAGCAGATGTAATTTAACCAAAACATATTCAAATATGAAATTTCTATAAGTGATGTAACAATCTTAAATGTTTAAGTATAATGTTTCATGACCACAACTTCATCTGAAAGCTGATGCATGTATCTTACTTTCTGTGATATAATTCAGGGTGTTCTCTTGAATAGTTAAACACGTCAGTCCTCATATTTATTACTTCAAATTGTAGTCAGTAGTTGATGTGTTTAGAAAATTTCGCAGAGAACACAAATGGCATTTACCTCCACCAGCTCCTGGTCCAAAGCCTCCTAGACCAGCACCAGCTCCTCCTGCTCCTGGTCCAGCTCCTCCACCAGGCTGAAATCCAGTCCCAGCTCCTCCACCAGGCTGAAATCCAGTCCCAGCTCCTCCAGGGCCAAATCCTGTTCCAGCCCCACCTGGTCCGAATCCAGTTCCAGGTCCTGCACCAGCTCCTATGCCAGCTCCAGCTCCTCCTGCTGCTCCACCAGCAGGTATATATACACCTGATACACAGCACCAAAGTGATTTTATAATGGTTTCAAGCTCTTGTTTTTGTGGTTTAAAAAGACCATTTGGATCTGCTGTATACACACAACAGATTAATGGTGAAAGTTGTTTTCATTGTTTTAGGCTAGCAGATGACAGCATTTGTGGAATTTATGAGTTATTATTCAGGGCTAATGAGGCATATCTTTCTCCTCTTTGCCAGCACTTAATAAAATACATTTAATTCGTCCACTTAACAAGGATTAAATTTAACAAATAGGATCAGATGCCGCACAAGCAGCGAGAAAAATACTGTGTGTGTGTGCACACTTATGCTCAGTGTGTGTATATGTGTGCTTGTGTATAGCAACTGTCAACCCTGTGCGCTGTGTCTTGAGTTTCTCTGTAGCTGATAACAAACACCCCCTCATCCAAAAGGCATGCTGCTTTGGTCATAATTATCACACTTTTCTACACCTATGTTTTGTTCCACAAATCACGATAACCAAAAATAGAAACACAAGGAGCGAACAACTATAAAAGGAGAGGTTTTTTAAGATCCCATAGTCCAGATGTGAAAAGAATAGGTCTGTAGGGATTCCTGAAGAATGTGCGTTACTGATCTCACAGTAATGCCATGTACAGCACATTAACAACACGCAGTAAATAACTGAAGTGTTCAGTCATTCAGCTCTGCACGCTGGATTCTGCAGGACAAACACCTCCTCCTGCAAAAAGCTTTTGTTGTTTTGGGAGGAATCTTTATTGAAATGAAACATTGACTCATGTCCACTCATGTGTTACACTAGGACACATTAAATAAAACAGTTTGTCTAATTTTATTACCCTGTTCATGATATCATACTGTAACAGTCTTCAGACACTCTGGCAGTGTGATTCTAGAGACGACAACATCAGTCTGTCAGTTGGCCGACAACTTCGGTGTAGACTGAAATATCTCAACTTTATTGGATGGATTGAATTGAAATTTTGTATAAACATTACTGATCCCAAAAGAACTCTACTGACTTTGGTGATCCCCTGACTTTTCTTCTAGCACCACCAGCAGATCAAAATTCTCATATATCTAGCGAATTAGCTCAACATATATGAGAGGGATTCACACAAATCTTGGTACAGACATTCATGGTTCCCAGGGGATGAGACTGAAATGTGAACAATGTGAATTATTAAGATGTTAATTATTAAGATTAATTACCATGCAATTCGGTGCAGGTTTTGTAATTCCTTGGCTTTTCTAAATTTGTCCAATTCTTTGGTTTATAAATGGACTCTTTCTTAATAAACAGTTTGCTTTTCTTTACAGTGAGCATTACAGCCTTACAGATCCGCTAGGATGGCTGCAGCCTCTTAATTTGACTTAATTTAACTTGTTGAGGGTGCACTGACCGTTTTGTTTATGCAGATTTCAAAATAAATTTAAAATGAGACTCAGACAAAGTCACAATATACATCTTGGTGGTTTATGATATAAGACGCTGACGATGTATGTTCCCTGTTTGAGTCAGTCCTCAGTGCTGTCTCCTATCTAAGGAAAGCTCTTTGCATCTAAAATGTAATTATCTTCAACACATAGTCTGTTGGTCCCCACAGTTTCACCGTTAAACCTGTTACCATGAATATTCTGTGCTTAGTGGTTTTCAGTTTACTTATGATTCAAGCGGACTGTTGAGAAATATGGAGACTTAAGTACAAATACTCATCCAGTCAGCTTCAGTAAAACCAAAACACAGAAACTAAACAGCCAGTGATATGTCTCCTTACTGTGTTTAAACCAGACCTTGTATGAATTCCAATTACACAACAGCCTGGAACAATTTTTTAAACCACCTGTCCCCTCTGACACAGTGAGGAAAAGGATGAGAGGAATCTCCTTGTAGACAGGATCTGGAGGGATGAGGTCTAGAGCACACGGTTATAGTTAAGGCTTCTAATAAGCTGAAGCACCTTATTAAAAGCTTTAACTATGACCCTGTTATCCAGACCTCATGCCTCAAGAGAAGGCAGAGCAGAGATGAAGTCACAGAGAACAAGCAATTTTTTTTGTCTAAGGATTGTTTTTCTTATTTAACATGTTTACATTCTAAAATGCTTTCAAACATCTGGAAACGGAAACCTACATGGATATCTGTACATCCTAAAAAAAATGTGTTGAAAGTTGCAGCCACAAGGTTTTTTAATAATTTAACAAAGTTTTGTTAATTAGTAAGAAAAAACGCACTCCACTCTGAGAGGAGTCAGCAGTACTCTTGAAAACATTTTGATACAGGAAAGAGAAATCATGTCCAACACAAGCTCAGGCCAGTAATCTCCACAATCCGATTCTGAACCTGACAGTAAGGCTGGAAATGAGTTTGACCTTTGCTTCAGAGATTACAAATCCATTCACACATTCTTAGTCTTTTTACCTCATAACTTCCTCAGATACTTCCTCAGACAAGAAGAAGAACTGACTGCAGGATGACAATGATGATGTCAGTGAACCACTTATAATACTGCAAAACACATTGTCACTTCTTTTCAGCAAAACCACACTCAAACAATTTTAAACAAATTCAACTATTTGGCAGATGTTTACAAACCCCTTGCAGTGTGCATTCTAGGAAGAAATCTGCAGTAGGTCATTTTTATTTTCATCATTAATCTGCAGTAGCCAATTTCTACTAGAATCCTTAACAACCTCATTATCAACATCATCATACTTGCTGCAGCTTCCAAAATCTCTCAAATTACAAATCTAATAGAAAATGCACAAAACATCCAGTAAAGAAAAGATGACCTGAGTTCATGCATCCCTCTCCTGCCAACACCGCTACATAAACTTTATGTGACACCTGATCCACAGGTGCTGCACTGCTGAGCTTTGCACACATGCAGTGAAGGGGACCCACCTCCTTGCAGTGAAGGTTTCCACAGACTCAGGAGAAAGACTCCATGTAGGTAGGAGGCCACCATACCTCTCGCCATCTCGCTCCCAAATGTCCCTCTCCTCTCCCAAGCTCTAGGTTTTATCCCCAGCAAGCCTATCAGGTCTCAACAAGGCCTAAAGAAAGAAGGAGGGAAAACGAGTGAGAGCAGAAAAAAAGGGGGACAGGATGCAAGACAGGACTCTGTAATAGGCTAAGAGACACACAGAGAAAGAAGGGGGAGAGGGAGGGTAATACACTGGATCACCTTATTAAACTAAATGGGTTGTTCTAACCCCCCAATGACTGTTGGGCTGCATTTATTTTCTACTGCCAAAAGAGGGAGTACGAAGGGTGGGTGGGGGGATGAGAGAGAGAGAGAGAGAGAGAGAGAGAGAACATGTATGAGAGGCAAGAGAGAAATTGGGGTCCCTGCTTTTGATTCTTTTCAGGATCAAAAAAAATAAATGAAGAAATTAAGTCATGTAAAAAGAAATAAAAATTGAAATGTTGAATTGCTTTTCATAGACTGGTCAAATAGAAGAATATCTGAAGCAAGTGAGTCCCTATGAAGTCAGAGCTTAGCATCTCCTGAGAGGGGATAAAATACTGATGATGTACAAGAAAGTATAGGAGAGACAGAAAAGGGAAGGAAGAAAAATTAGGAGCAGACAAAGAATAGGCAAGCAAAAAAAAACTTAATGTAATGTACCTTCCTCTCAGTGTTGCAGTGCCAGGGTATTACTAACGGCTCACACAGGGCCACCATGTGGTGGTTATGCATTAATTAGAAAGGGTCACACCGTCTTAAAATATGTCATCAGAGATGTCATTTCAGAGTCACCTCTGGACAAGAGGACTTGTATCCACAAAGCTTTGTCCAGAAGAATCCCAGCTGCCATAGAGACACACCAGTCAGCATACCTGGAAACAATCAGTGCTTTTATTCAGACCAGTGGTATTGCTGGGGTTTTTCTCCATGTTTGGGCTGGCTGGTCTTCTCCCAGCTCCTGAGGGTCAATGTCTGAGCCTGGCAAGTTTCTGAAACATATTCTTTGTCTGGAGGTAATGGGCCTGGAAACAGATGAAGTAAATGAGCTAATGGCACCTAAACACTGAGAGACTGAGGTTGGGAGAAACACTCTTACGGATTGTGCTTTGCTCATCCTTTGACAGAAGAATGTAGCTTCACAGTTGATCAGTGGACATAAGACTGTTTTACTGCCCTCTGGGAGGACGACATGCCTATCAATTCTTTATATGAATCCTGTTCACATGTAGCTCTATGACCGCATGGCTCATGGCCACCTGGGTAAGAGAGAGTGGCCAGTAAAAGTGATCTACCCCATTTGCAATGCAACTTTCAGTCTTGTACAATGCCCGCTGCCTCAGCCATGAGATTCTAGCATGAAATGATGAATAGTTCATCACAAGTGACAGACTGAACCGACAGCAGAGGCTGATGTGAGTTATACCAGTCTGGAATGTGGCAAATGTCTCTGAGATGTGATCATGTAAAATCCTTTGGCTCTGAGTTCTGTCCAAAACGGCTCAATTAGAGAAGGAGTGTATTGTATATTTGTATTTCTGCAGGAGTGTGTGCTTGCACCGCCTACATGTGTATGCGCATTTGTATATGTATGTGTGTGTGTGTATGTGTGTGTGTGTGTGTTAGAGAGAAAGAAGGAGAGAGGCAGTGCTACCTGAGCACCCATAATTGGTCTTAAAGTGTAGTTTTATTGCTCTGTTTTCAGACCTGGTATGCTTTGTGTTTAGCTTTGATGGAACTACATAGTTATGCAGTGAAATAATACTGGGGTAAGGAGACTGAAGAATGAAAAGGGAAAAAATGAAAACTATATGAGAGCCATATACATTTTGTTGTCTTGTGGTCATTAACCTAGGTGTGAAGTCAAGACTTAGAATAAACATACAGACAACAAGGTGATTTGTCCAATACTAGAGAGACGTAATTCTCAATTTCAAATGATGATTTACCACAATTTATAATCCACACCAGCAGGCTCCGATAGGCAATTTGTCATTGTTGCATTAGATATATAATTTCTATTTGTTTTCCACGTCTTTGACATGAATACCTGACCGTCATGCATTTGGAGTGTAGAGCTTACATAGACCACATTTTTCTCTTCTGTTTCATCTTCAATCTGTTGCTCAGCTTTTAATGAAGAACATCTAAAAGATGAATTGATCTAATTGTCTGATAGCTGATACTGACTGTAAAATTAAAGTAACATATTCCAAAGAGCCTCTAACAGTGGAAGTATTCAGGGAGTTAGCTTGCATAATGAGAAAACCAGACATGACATCCTTGGTGACATAATTACACTCACACCTGCACATGTAAACACAGAGAGAAACATTAACAAACATTTGCACGTTGTTCCAATGTTAATGTGGATTTTTGCCCAAAATCTAGAGGCATACAAGTCTGGTGATCTGGAGACTGTAAATGTGAGCTTTTTAGTCCAGTATCCTACATCCTTTCAAATGCATGCTAGGAACGCTTGATGCTGAGCTATGATTGTACGAGGAGGATGGAAGAGTGTCGGCACATCAGAGAATGTGTTGGGGTTTTTTTAAATAATGGCAGCCGACTTTCCAATAGACAGACGTTGATATCCTCAAAGTCAAACATGTCTTGCACAAAAAAAAAACAGAGTAATGAGCAAAACAAAGCCATAACGGACTTTTATACAATGTTGGAAACAGTGATGAGCCCAAAAAATGTTTCAGCTTCTGATCTCTTCTTTTGATTCTAGATTTCATGTACTTAGTTGTGGGTTACACATTTACACTGCAACAACAGTGATAACATAGTAAGAAGCAAGAAAAGTGAGAATAGGCACACACACACACACACACACACACACACACACACACACACACACACACACACACACACACAGACACACTGAAGTGGATGAATTGATTCCTGCTCCTTCTACAAAGGATTTCTGCCTCCTCTAGTTTAACTCTGGTGCAAAGTCTGGAAGGGATGTTTAAATAGATTATTATTATATCTATTGTACTGTAGTTACAGTGGAAGCATGTAGACATGACATCATGTTGTCTGCATTTAGCCAGAAAAATGGCCAGAAAAATGGGCACAGACATGCAGTTTCTATTGCCAAGATTTTTTTTAAACCAAAGTTAAGGTGTTATTCTTCAGATGAATATGGCCATCAGTGTGGCGATGTGTGTAAATAGTGTGATTCATAGACAATTTCACAGTCATCTCTACAAACACACACAGTCTCTCATCCACCTGCTGTCCACCTCCCACATCCATCCACCCAACCTGCAGTGCCATGTGCTCCTATCTTTGCCAGCTCGGAGAAGCGTATTGATGTTACAAATAAAGTAGCTGACTGAGTAGTGCCTGTTTTGAGTTTACCTAACGTCTACCTAGAATTTACCTAACGTCTGCTGCCTATATATGGGCATATGTCTACTGTAGGCCCACTCTCCCCCTCCTACCAGACTGGTTATTTACCCCTCTGGACTGCCGAGGGAGAGAAAGCAGTTGATATAGAGGAAAAGGGAGGTGAAGGCAGAGAAGGAGACAGAACAGGCGTGACCCAGACAGACAGAAAAACAGACAGACATGTACACTCAGACGTGCACTTGCTAGTCTTGATAAACTAGCCGGAGTGCTGGTGAATGTCATGCTAAACGTCTGGGTAGGATTTACTTTCACTACTGATCTGTGCCAAAGAATTACATCTGCATATCTCATGGCAGGTCCACAGGCCCCAAGCCCACCCAAGCATCCTTACAAGCAAGTTATCATGGAAATAATGGAAATCTTTCCCTGCACAGTGGGATGTAGTCAGATCAGATGATGGGTCCAACTGGGAATCATTTGTCTCCTTGTAAAAGTGAAACATCAGGAATTAGTTTTAGTCAGCATGTTGCCTTTTTGACCATCAGCTGTGAGACTGTCTGAAGAGGTTTGGCAAAGCAGGCCAGTGTTGCCAGGTGCATGATAACATGCAATCATTTTGACCTTTGCACTATGTACAATCAATAATTCTCAAAACACCTAAATCTACAATAATTACAACAAGACAAGGTTTCATCTAGTTTTTTATTCTCACATTAGTGAAATGATTTGGAGCTGATTTGGAACCAGCCTGATTACTCATTATACATTAAATATGTCAACAATGTATTACAGAGAACTGACCCTGGATCTGCCCTAAGTGATCCAATCACATCTGCCCTAAGATTTTTCAAAACAGCCACTGTCGCTACTGATAAGCTCTTATAAAGTCTTTGTGACTGTATTTCACAACTTTTGTTGAGTCCAAACTGTCTTGTTTGCTTTATGCCCCAACAGTTCTATTCCTTTAGCGTATTTGCCTATGTTACATGCTTGGACAAGTGCGTCCTGTAAAATGCATAAAAAACACTGGCCTGTAGTTGCAGTCAACATTGTGAACCCATGGATGTATTGCACAGCTGCACAGACCGTTGTTATAGGTTGCTATACACTGCATTCTGGATTTGAATGTATGGTATTTTGCCATGAAAAACAATAATTAATTGGTCTTTGTATGATTTTATTGGTTTTCTGCAATGCTGATGCAGGCCTCTCTACTAGTGTAGACTGAGTGAGCAGATTCACCACTGCTTCATTAGCAGCTGTTAGCAATGTGAGTGACAAGGCAGTGTTGGGAGAGGGCTGACATGACAAACTACTTAAGATGTCAAACTAATAACAGCATTCTTAAGTGCTCCAATGTTGCTGTGTGTCAGATGTTTCTAATTCCATTCGGTCTGTTTGTCTGCTCGTCTGTCTGTTGGCGAGATATCTCTTTAAGAAAAGGCTGGTCACATGGCAAGGCAAATGTTTATAGTTTTACCTGGCACAGCGATATTGTAAGTGTGACTTTTAACAAACGCCATATAAAACCCTCCTTGTAGATACATGCACAGCGTTAAAATCAGGCCAAACTCGCAACAGTTGGACACCGGAGAGCTCGTCTCCAGTTCAGGTAACACTTATTTGAGTTGGCCGAATGACCCATTTCAGACTCACTCATGAAACGTGAAAAACTAACTTTTGGTTTAAATCCTATATTTGGAACTGACATATTTCAGCAGTGGCATAGCGCTGTAAGTGTCCTAATGAACGCTCTCTAGTCAGCAATAAAGCACTCATTCTGATAACATTAATCTTACTGATAACATTACGCTCTCCTGGTGAAACTTCTCCTTGTCCCATTAAAAAGCAAACGATGGTGTGGTTCTTGAGGTTGTAGTCTACCAGGTGCATCAGGGGTGGCACATTGCAGCCTGTCTCAGGACAACAGAGATGTCAGCGAGGACAGGGACTGACAAAGATGTGTTGGCAATGACGACATTTAGGAGAAAACAGGGGAAAACAGTAAAAGAAATGGGGATATGCTCCAGTTAGTAGTGATCCCACATGTGGCAGTGCATTTAAACTGAAGACAATAAGCATTTACTTAAGTGCCTTAATTAAGTCATTGAGGGAGAATTACATCATGATAGCATGGGAACACTTACAATCCCCAAAAGTGTTTTCTCCTTTTGTTTTCATACAGATACACACAGACAAAGGAGAATATATATATGAATAGTGTAGGTGTACGCACACACAAATAGACAGAGGCACACGTTTTACATCACAAAACACAACTGAGGAGCGTGACATCAGATGAGTTATGCAGTACAATGTTGCCTGTTACTAGCAGGCCCCTTCCCATGACTCATGAGGACCCTCGACATGGAGGGGGGAGGTTTCTCTTCCCTGGAGGGTTGAAACAACACCAAAAGAGCAGCGCCTTAAACACAAAATGATAATCTAAGGGCTTTACCACCTTCTTGCAATAGACCATTGAATCATTATAGTCTTGAGCTCTAAAGGTGAATGACATTTTAATTATAGATATCTTAAAGCTTCAAGGCTTGGTAAAATAGACACGTAGTTCAACAAAAAGAAGAATTCACTTTAAGTTAGAGAAAACCTCTTTTCCAGCAAGACTGCAAGAAAGCAGGAACTGAACAAAGTCATGCAGGCAGTGTGACAGAGATATTCATTATGCTGATTTATAATACATATCACTGACAAAGATGGATTTTTCTGAAATCATATCATTTCTTACTAGATACTGTCTTCTAACCTAATTCTTGATGTACATTCACCTCACAATGTGTTCAGGTTGATTTAATATAATGAACCTTGTCAACACTGGACAGAGCTATCCAGGTAAGAGATGGTTTTTCTTCTGATCATCTATCTCATCGGATGCAGGGTAGGACTTAAAGAGTTGGTTAAATTAGACCTTTAACAAACTCATTATTCCTCCCTGAAATTATTGTTTTAGTTAATGTTGATACAGCTTCATTGTGTGTAAGCAAAAACACCAAAATCGTCTAAATCATCTTTGGAGTGACTCCCACCCTTTTCCCCTTCTTCTTTAGCTTTCACTATTTAACCTTTCACCACATTCAGTGGCAGACGTTTATATAGCAGAAACACATCCAGTTCCAGGGCTGTAATGCCTCCAGAGTCATGCAAGGCCTATAGCAAAATGTGACATTACATCCCAGCAATAGGAAACCCCATCATGCAATGTGAGGTCATGCGGTTCCCCATCTAGCAGGGTTCACCCAACCGAGGACCCTGATGATGGGTCCATCTCTGTCATCACCACAACATCAGGACCGAGACAGCCAGATGTAGGCAATTTAGATGCGGAAATCACCTAATTCTCCTGCTGATACTGTATCATCAGAGGGGGTCCAATTAGACAGCAGGCTCATCTATCTTCTTTAATGATCAGATAGCCTTTTATACTTACATAAATGTAAGCGCTGAAAATGATGTGACCTCTACTGATGCAGTTCACTTGCACAGTTCAATTCAATTGTCTTGTGGAGTTTTCTGCAGTTGCTCTGTGGTTTGTTAAAATGCCAATTAATCTGTATGTACACCACCTGAAAATATCTTGGCCCTTTTCCAAGTGAACTGTGGCACAGTTCATGAGCAGTGAGAACATAATTGTACTGGCTACAGGAAATTGCCCTCAAACGCACTGTTTTACAGGCATAAGGAGGCATTTGATAGCCAGTTATTACTCATTCTGGAAAGTCTTGTGTAAAAATGATTCATGATGCTCATATTAATCTTTTTTGGGGGGGGGGGGTATGCTGCAAGATGACAGGTTACCAAAACGCTGTCCAAGAATATGTAAGTCCAGTTTTGTTTGTAATACAATTTTTGCTATAATTGGACAATAATGAGTTAAACTACATATAAACGTGAAGAAGTAGAGTTTTCGTGCAGGTTTGAGGGCAAAGAAAACAAACTGTAGGTGTGAGTGCACTTTACGAAAGAGGGAAGATGGAGAAAAAATGGTGTCTGAGGTCCCAGCAGGAAAAGATTGATATTGTTTCATTAGCAGAGGGACAAAGATGGATGCTGGCCAGTCTGATGAAGAGCCCACTTGGAGCTCTCACCCCCTCCAGAACGACTGATGACCTGCTGCTTGACTTATGTTAACAGCAGACTGACGAAACACTGACAGAACCTAAAAGGACACGCG
>JAVQJF010082111.1:0-36071 GCA_036023855.1 Gadopsis marmoratus | reverse complement strand
GTGTGTGTGTGTGTGTTTGTGTGTGTGTGTGTGTGTGCGTGCTGTGGTTAATGACAGCTACCTTACTGTATACTTGCAGTTAATATGTGTGCACCTCCGCCCTGTTGGTAACGTAAATTAATGAATTCAGCCTCCAGAGTGACCATGCAGTCGTAAATGCCACAATCAACTCCTAAAATAAAATAATACACATCCTCCCACAGCAGCTGTTATTGAACTACTTCTCCAACAAAATATGATTACAGTGTGGCTCCCAGCGTAGTCATAACCTCAGCCAATGAGGTGAGGTTTTGAGCCCAGTTTGTTTGTTTGACTGTTAGGGGATAATTTAGTCTCAAAAACTGCTTTCCAGAGAAACATGTTGGAAAGTCAGGCCATGGGCCAATGAACAAGGGATTAGTGTTCCAGATATGGTTCCAGATCCAGGGCGTTTTTTAAAAGGTCTTCTAGAGATTTATAACAAGGCATTTTTGAGCATTTTTACTATTTACCCATGAAGTAGTGCACTTATTAGAATTCCAAACGTCTATGTATGCGTCCACGTACGTTTGCCTAAAACTATTTATTTTGATGCACATCCAGATGCAGATTAAAATAAAATGGTCACTTTCTAAAATACCAAATATAGAGTAATGTGCAGAAAAGGTAGCCGTATATACTATGTTTTCTTATGTAAGTGTGTTGGATTTCGTAGGTCAGGTACTGATTGGTCAAGTCATTGATGGTGGGAACATTCCAGCAGAGCAGAACAGGAAGCTCTGTTAAGGAGTGGCCATCAGCCTGAATTTTATATCCCATGACAAAATTGCAGTTTCATATGAAAACATAAAATCAAGGATGTTTGTTTCTGTGTGTGTGTTGTATACAGCATGTTCATGTGTTTCAGTGTGTAAGGCTGCATGTCATGCATGCGGAGTGTGTATGTTTGCCTGCATAATGGCTCTTAGTGTTCCTACAGTGGTGGTTTGAGATCATGGGAAAGGCACGAGGCTATAACACAGCGCTGTGTTCCTCCAGAGCTCCAGATGCTCCCATCGCCTTGTGGCTTGGGCAGCCTGGCTCCAGCACGGTTTTAGCTCAGCTCTCCCATTTACCAGCTGCTTTTAGCATTAAAGTGAGAAGAACGGAGCCACGGGAGAGCTCCCGGGGTATACCTGCACAACTGTGCTCAACTCTGTCCCAGAGACACTGTAGGACCTAAGGAGGAAATACCTCTGACTTCCTCTGCTACTGTTCTCAACATCCTACCTTTCTTTTCCAACCTCCCCACCGCGCACACACAAACCCCCGCCTCCTCTCCTCACCCAACCCCTCGCACTATTTTTCTCACTGTTTGTGTATTCCTTTTTTTTTCCAGGCAGTAACCAAGAAAATATTTGGGAGCAACGACTTCCGATCAGCGCTGGAGAATGGCGTTCTGTTGTGTGAGTAAGTACTCTGCTTTTCCCAGGCACTTCTCTCTTAAGCCACTCATTCATAATGGAAGCCCTCTGGTCTGTACTCCGGCGTAAGTGTTACTGATATTTCCCAGGCAGACCCCCTGCCGGGTCACTGTTTGTTTGTCAGCCAGCCACATAAAGCGAGCCACTGTTTCCAGACAGCACAGCCGAGCTTGTATTATTTAGTTATTTGATGTTACGAGTGTCAGATCTGCCCTCTGTGGTCTTGTCTGAGAATATGAAGTGTGATCTATTTCAAGAGGAATCGCGTTGCCTGTTTGACAGATGTTACGGTGCAGAGTGCCATCGTTGCTTTAACGAGAACTGTGAGGAGCCGCGTAGTGAAGGGAAAGCCTCCAGCTGAAACCACATCGGAGAGCCAGGGCACCCTGCTTTCTCATTAGCTCGGGGTTCATCAAGAGTTTTGATGAGCCAGGGGAACAAGTTTATCCATCCAGAATTGACTTTTGCATTGATTCCCTGCTAAGACTTGTGGTGTTGTGGCTTTTCTCAGACCAGTGATCTGTGTTTGTGTGTGTGTGTGTGTGTGTGTGTGTGTGTGTGAGAGAGGGGGATAGCATCATGTCCCTTTATACATGTGTATGTGGGCAGCCCTGGTAGATGGACACAGTGATGTGATTTGCACGAATCAGCAGGACGCCATAATTACCAGCCCACGCAGAATCTTCGTTACCTCTCTTGGCATCAGTTCAGAGAAGAAGCCCCTGATTCTGCTGATTTGACTCCACTGTTTGCTCACTCTCAGAGAACAACACAGACACCTTCATTCAGAGTACTGTCTGTGTTTTTTCAGCGTGAGGAAGAGGAAGATAGATTAAATCGCTTTCACCTACAAGCTCAGCCTCTATTCCCATTGTGTTGTGGTTATCATAAGTGCTTGGAAAGGAATGTTTAGTGTGTGTTGCACACATGATTACATCCTACTTGGTGTTATCTGATGAAATAATTAGAGCTTTCTATTGTTTCACTGCTAAACGACTAACTAAACCAAATTCCTTTCGCATTTGTTCTATACATCTATTGTCAACCTGTGCAAAGTCTTACACCCATCCACCCCCAATCTGGCTGCTGAGAGCGCAGATGATACACGCTGCAACAACATCCACCTTAACAGGTCATTTAGTCTCATGTTGAGTTTTTCTTAAAACAAGAAATGGGTTAAGCCATTCTGCATATGAGAACTATCACTTTTGATGCTTAGAGTTAGAGCTGCAATGATTAATGATGAAGTCAATTAATCAGTTAGTCGGTCTGCAGGAATTTAATCTGCAGCTCTTTTGCAAACGTGCCAAACCTTTGATTTTCTGCCGTTTCTCGTCTTGCATTGTAGTAAATTGAATGTCTTTAGGTTTTGGCTTGTTGGTTGGATGAAACACGACATTTGATGGCATTGCCTTCAGCTTCAGAGAATTGTGTGTGTGGTGTTTTTGTGTTTTATAGACAAAGCGATTAATCACAAAAATAATCAGCAGATTAATCAGTAAAGTAAAGTAGATAACTGATCTAGAAGATCTGACCATCAATTTTTGAATTTGAAGGATTTCTCTTTCTTTTTTTCTACCTCTGGGACTAGGATTCTTTTCGAAACTCTTCTATCAAAAACCATTTGATAGGAGCCATAGTTTTTCTGAGCTGATTCCAGGTTCGTTTGGGGTTGTTTCCCCAGACGAGGGTATGTTCTAGGAGCAGGAGGACCCAGTGTGTTTACATCAGTTTGCACCGCTGGTCATTTACTAAACTGAAGCCAGGTGGCCACCACTAAACTAAGTCGTAAACACACAACACCGAGACTTTGCGACACGTTTTATTCCCTCCTTGCGTGTTAGGCCAGTCTAGCCGATGACCAAGTGCTTTCACTCACCCTCCTGATGCTGTTTCACTCTTTTCTTTTGCTCACAGTCTGATCAACAAGATCAAGCCTGGTATTGTCAAGAGGGTTAACAGGCTGCCCACACCTATCGCTGGACTGGTAAGTCTTCTCTTTTAATTCGCCTTAAATGTGAGACATAGGACAAAAACCACGTACATCTGGTTTACACATAGACTCAACAGCTCGTCCTAGTTTTCTTCACATACAGTTTTGTCTTGTCATTACAGTTTTTCTCATGTTGGGGTAATGTCTGTTGCAGAGAGTATGTGTTAAGATGTGAGGGGAAGCGTTTGCGAGGTGCAGCAGCAGCCATTGAGCTGACTGGTGACATGTCTGAGGCTGTCAAGGAGAGAGAGAGAGAGAGAGAGGTGTTCGCCACAGTGACTTGCCGCTCCGTATATCCATCCACACTAATAGGTTCAGTTAACATGGAGCTGCTTGAAAGGCCACTGGCCGCATTTGAGCGGCACCCTAAATATGATGTCTGCCATGCTCGAGGCCGTGTTCAATCAAAATCATTCCAGACACGGGTACTGCTTTGATAATTAGGTTTTTGATGGAGTGACAGGAGGGCAGAAAAGGGGAGAGTTTTGTTTTGCGTAGCAACCTGTAATTGGTTGTAATTCTCAATCATTTCAGCTTTTTAGACCTGGCAACGTTTTCAACTGTAAGCAGCTTGTGGCCGAGGCCTTTTGGGGAGCAGTGGCTGAGTTGAAGTAAATGTTTTGGGAGTGTCTGCATACAAGTGCTCGGGAAGTAGAGGGCTGAAAAACCCTACCTTAAACCCATCCCTCACAAAGCTCTCTCTTGTGGGAGTAATTGAGTCCAGCTGTCTAGAGGAATTATAGAGAACCCCAACCCTAACCCAGGCAGTCTGAGTGTATGTCGCTCAGTAACACTCGGCATATTTGGCAAGACCAGTTTGCGGTAGAAGAAGCAGGCTGGCACTCTGGCTAGATGTAAACATAGTAAACATAGTATTTGCGGTACCAAACACTGTACCATCATATGTGTGTGTCATGACATAAATCAAATTCCCTGCCAGTTTGTTTTGGACTGTTAGTAATATAACTGGCAGGACACCTGCTGAGGTAATAAGGTAAAGTATCCCCTCCATCAGTAACACTGGTGTGGTATTTCCGAGTCTTGGACACAGACCTGAAACCACCTGATCATAAATTCCCCAGAAAATGTGAAGGCTCCTGTTTGGCCTGCGGCTATCAGTTACTGCCAACCACATGGATAAAAGTGGAGAGCTCTCCCAAACAAACATTGCTCACTCTCACTCTGCTGTAAGAATAGCTTTTCTAGTCAAGTACTGTTGTCAAGATTGCTCGGCCCTCTATCTCTCATCCCTATAAATAGTAATGCGTCTGCTTTTTAAGTTTTAAAATTGGAATTTAGCTGTGTCCTCCTGAAGTAATTAACCAATTTAAGCATTAAATGTATATGTTTAGCAACTTCTTATTTTTTTTGTTGAAAGGATTATTGCACAGGGCTTGTGTTCACGTATGCTAGCCAACTTCCTGCTTTTCTAGAATCTTTTCTTTGCTTGTTATGTAGATACAGTATAAATTTCATCGCTGCTGAATAAGAGGCTCTTTGCAAACACACCTCATTAACACTCAAATATGAAAATTTTCTTCCATTATGGTCGTGACTGTTGTTTTAGTTTTGCTATCTGAACGATTTCAGCACTCAAATCGGTGCCATGCTTTAGCTCTGGAGGAATGAAAAGCCAAGGGAAGAAAAGGGGGGGGGAAAAAAAACACAAATCTCTGGTTTTGTGGAATATTTAGCAACATTGGCTCCAGACCTGGGGCCTATTCTTTGGCTTCATTTGTGTCCAAGGGAATGTTTCCCATGTCAGCACACTTCTCTGGCTCTCAGTGAGCTGTGGGTTTGGGCCATGGCACCCTGGTTCAGGCCTGGTTCTCTTTTTGTCAGTACTGGGCTGAATCTAGAGGGTCGACGTTAAAGATGACTCCACCGGCGTCTGCCCACTGTAAATACACTGTAATTGTTCCTGCACACGCCAACCCCTTGGTGAGTTGAGGTAGCAGTGGGAGGAGATAAACCGTTCCAATGGCCCTGAGGGTATCTATACTCATATAAATGTCTGTGTAATTGTCTGTGCAGTGACATGCATTTGACCATGTTTTGTTACTGTGTTTGTGTTGTATGGGAGCATGTTATGACTGGATCAGGCTGTGGGGACAGGAAGGTCTTTTATTGGGCTGGTGTAAGGAGACGCAGCGTATCAAGTATTCCATCTCCTCTCGGTTTATTGTCACAGGACTTGAAAATGTGTAGCCTGATATTTTAACCATAGCTTTGCTTGGTGTTTGCAGCACTGCCAGGGGTCAGTTGAGGGTAATTGTAGAGTATGCCCATCAGAATGCAGTGGAAGAAACGGAGTGACTGCAATGTGACCAGTAGGAACGAAGATCCTTTTATACCAAATCAGACACCTTATGAGTCAAATATTTCCGTGTCTTGGTGTGAAGTGCTTAAATCTCAAGTCTGCATGAGAGGATTAGAGGCTAGGTGGATGGGTACAGCATATTTAGCAGGATTATGTGCAGGCACAAGTTTGCATAACATTCCTTCGACATCTTTACCTCTGCATGTTCTGGGACTGATTGTTAGGGGGGCTTTTAGCGTGTTCGTAATGCTCTTTGAGGTTAAATGACATTCATACCCCTTCTATGCTTTGGTTACATTGGCTAACGGTGAGTTTTTGCTGTACAAGGCCAATATGTTGCTGTCAAGTTTTATAAACTACTAAAACTCAACATCTGTATCAGCCTAAAAATACAGTATCGGCTATAATCATATCTAATATGAGTACCTGTACTTGTAAGATGTTGTTAGTTCTGTGCAGGCGAGGTAGCCAAGATACTATGTTTCTGTACACATTGAATAACAAGGTTGTAAATTTAGTGTCACATGGACTAATGATGAGAGAAAAGAAGGTCTTACTTACTGTATGAGATAAAGCTTACCATTCAAACCCTATTTAATTTACTCAGTTACACAATACAACTCCTGTACAATCTGAAAAACTACATTATCATGTCTATTACCAAGGCAACGCAGAATAAGAGCAAATCTCTTCTGTGTTATAATGAACAAAGAGTAGCCCCAGTGCCTGCATACAAAGTAGCGAGGGGTTTGACCCTTGGCCTGCAGGGGCCCCCAGTGACCTGTAGGGCCCAGCAAAGTGCCGTTAAGGGACAAACAAGGATTTTACATAGCAATTCCTGCCCAGAGAGGTCAGCTCTCTCCTACCATTTGCTAATAAGCATGTTTGCCATTTAAATATAGAAGCAGCTACCCCTTAATTATTCCAGCCCATGTTGAAGCCACGTGTCGTTACGTGAATCCCTGTTAAGCAGCGCTGTCCCAATGGGAAATGCAGACTTACAAACAAGACACTTGGGATTACAACTGGAAAAGTCATAACCCCAGAAAGGAACGGTTGTTTTGTGGTTCAAGATTTGTTTGAAATGCCTGCGATGTGTGTATAATTATAGAGCAAAATGTTGTTTTGCTATCTCGCATTACACTCACACAACCTTGCAAATCATGAGCGCGCATACATATAAACTATATGCAGTATAACATTATTGACATAGAGTAGGAGGAGAAACGCAGTCCTTCCACTCCCATGTCCTCTGGAGTTGCCTCAGGAAAAATGTTTGTCGGTTTCTTTCTCCCAACGTCATGTTTCATAGCAACCAAATGACTCCAAAATACTCCGCCGCCCCGCCGATTTCACAGGTATTCACGAGTAAAGGGCTTGGCAGGGAGGGGAGGGGACAGTTTCAGGGTGTGAGAAGGAGACTGCAGCGGGCATTGTGCTCCGGTGTGTGTCGGTTTTGCACTCTCATGGCAAGTTGGGTGGGACTTGTGCACAGCTCTGATGTCATCCTTCCTGGTTCTGACATTGTCCCCACCCTAAACCAGCCCACAGGTAGCTTTGCTGCTGTCACTCAGCTCCTGTCACACAGCCTCTCCCCCCCCTGCCGCATGTGTGTTTGTGTGTGTTCTGCACTGGGTTGCTTCTTATTTGCTGCACACACGCTCCTCCCCGTCCGTCTCTGATCTCTGGTGATATGAACTTTGGAAGCAATGAGTTGTAGGCTCTGTCCCTGCCAGAGAATTCTTGAGTGATTATTCTTTGCCTCTGAAGGTGGACAAACCCTCATCCCTGCTTTGTTCTTTGTCCAGGACAACCTAAACGTCTTCCTGAAGGCCTGCGGGAAGCTTGGACTAAAGGAAGCACAGCTATTTCACCCTGGAGATCTTCAGGACTTATCCACAAGAGTCACAGTCAAGTAAGTTCTGATAATGTAAGCTTTGTAAAATGCTGGTACTACTGTGACATTTTTATACACATCCTTGCCACTCACAGAGTTGAGGTCCTCCTGTAATATGAGCCCGACTCATGTTTCTCACCCTTCCTTGATTGAACCAATTCTCACCTTCCATTAATATGCACACAAAAGACGAACGTTTAAATGTAACTTTCATACTATATAGTATTTCGGAGAGCACATGATCTCTTCATGTGAGGCATGATTCAAGCTGCAGTTATAAAAAGGTCAGTGCTATTTTCAGTGTGCGTGTATTCTTGTGTTGGTGAGCACCTATTTAAGCTCAGCCCAATGTGTTTATTTAAAATGGGGTGGAGGGAACAAACGATGAAGCCGCACAGGCAAGAGGACCGAAGAACATGCTGGTACTTTGATCTGATTAAAACATATCTGATAAAATTAATTTTGATGCAGGTCTAGCAAACCATGACCTCTGTCACAAAAAAGAATAGTCATTAAAGTTCTTGTTTACTGTCCGGCACAGGTTATACATCTTAAAGAAAGGATTTTCTGATAGTGTGAGCAGAAAGACGTTCAGCTTAGTTGGTGCATAGTGAGCAGGACAAAAGACTCAAGACACCACCACAGTGTTTGTTATGTTTCAGTTTTAGTCAGTTGTGGTCTGGGCAGGTATGTATGAGCTATGTTGAACAACCTGTTCGGGTTTTATACAGGTGTGCCTTCAGGAGGGAGCGAGGTAAGACAGAGCTCAGTAAATCTACTGTGACCCGCTCTCTGTGGCTATACAGCGCTGCTGTGCAAGCACAAAGAAAAGAGCTTTAATAGCAATACCTGCAGGTTGTTAAGGCACTTAATAGCAAATGCATCACTTTAGGTTGCAAAATAACGCCAGGTAAGGTCATGGAGTTGTAAGCTTTTCCAAAAAGCTGCATACCAGTGGTGGTTCCTGTTCTTTCTGGAACTTTGTCACTCTCATTTAGTTGTGCAATGAAGCTCAGTTTGGACGTTCCTTTGAGACGTTGCCACAACCCCAGCAACATTTTTCCCACGATCCACCCAAGGCTCTGTCTGTCATGTTTCAGTAACACTGACAATGGTGTCGAAACCGCAGTCGTCGCAAAGATACATAGAGAGGCAGATGTACTGTACATACACTGGAATATGAACTCTAAATAAACAAATCTGCCAGCCTTTTATCTAGACACACCCTCTACCCACAGCAGAAGATGTGCTTCCCTAAGATACAGCACTATCATTCACTTCGTCTGTCTCAGTGTCATATATTTAGAGATGATGCTTTTATAGTCTTTATCCCTGTGCTTTATCAGACATTTCACCTCCTGCGTAACTTTTCCCATGATACTGCAGTGAAAGCTGACATGTTAAAAACTGAACGTTATTACAAAAAGAATATGGCTTTTTTTCCTCCACCCTGATCAAACACTTTTCGCATGAAATCTTTTGAGTGTGTGACACCAAAATCCTAGTCGCACTGTTCTGTTGGTGCTTAGTTTACTGCAGCTCAGCTCTTTGCCGCCATGTCTGCCTACGTGCTGGAGTTTTGGTCAGAAGGGGCTCACTATCCTATTTTTAGGGCCTGGGGTCACTTTGACAAGCTGGATTGATTGGAATGGTATCAGTACTCAGAAGAAGAGCTTTTAATAGTGTGCTGTCTCCTCCCAGTACATTCTCCCCCCTGCATGTGGTCTTGAGAGTACACCTGTGTGTGAGTGTGGTCTGCAGTTGAGGGTGTGTGGTTTTGTCTCTTTTTGACATATGAGTATCTTTTCAGAGGAAAGCACATTTTTGTGTCTTTATTTGCTGCTACTGCTTCTGACTGTTCCAGCTGAAGTGTTTTTGATGAGTTATACGGAGGGAATTTCTTCTTCAAATTGATTTCTTACAGTCACCAGTTGTTCTTAAATGCGGCATATTTTTATTGAGTTTAGAATTTCTGCTGGATGAAAAATGTGGAGGCATTTGTGTTTGTGGGCACAATTATGTGGTTTCCCCGACTTCAGTATTTTAAACTCCTACTGAGAGAAAAGCATGAGGAGATAATCCCAAACATGACTGCAGACAACCAACCAATGGCTGTATTTCACTGTTATCAGAGCCTAGGCAAATTAACCGCAGAGCGCCGAGCACAGCGAGAGAGAGAGAGAAAGTTGTTTCTATCAGCTGTCTTTGCCCCTGGTGTGTGTGTTCAACCTCCACTCCCTTAAACCCAGTCTGACAGGTGCTTTGCTCAGCTTCCCTGTTCTCTGTTTCAGCAGAAATAAGGTTGTTTTCCTGTTGGTGCTGTACTGTTACTATTTTTTTTTTTTAGCAGACCCTTCACTAATACAGAAAGCAATCAACTGCCTTTAATTCTTTGTCTTTTTTAAATTGTCTTAAATATTTATACCCTGTAATGTTTCAGTTTATTTCATTTGACTTGTGTCATTTTTGTTAAGTTTTAACATTGTGTAGAGAAGGTTATAGTATAACTTAAACTTTTGGGTGAGCATTAGTTTCTCTGTAGTTTTATTTCCGCACTAGAGCAGCAACGATTAGTTGATTAATGGATTAGTCCATCAACAAAAATATAATCGTCAACTATTTTGATAATTGATTGGAAATAATTGGGATAATTGATTGAAACAAGACAGTTGAAGATGCCGCGTTGAGCTTTGCGAAATTGTGATGAGCATTTGTTTTGTATTTTTATTTTTTGACTATTTTTTTGACATTTCAAAGACCAAACAATTAATGGATTAAATTGGGAGAATAATCAGCAAATTAATTAACAATAAAAATAATAATTAGTCAGTGTCTCATCTGCACTAACTTGTATGAAAGGTGCTACACAACAAAAACGATTGATTCAACACTAGTGCACTGAAAAATAAATGTTCCCAATGACTTTGGCTTGACTGGTCTTATTGACCATGAGAAATGCTGAATTTCACACACTGATAGTTTGTGCTTGAAAATGAAGTTATTAACAAGGCCAGCATCTTTCTCTTGGCATGACGCTGCAGTCGGATATTGGCTGGTGCAACGTGTGCTGAGGACACAGTTCAATTCATACTAGTCTGCGTTGACACGGCAGCCATAAAATATTATATGTTGTCTAGTTTGACCTTTGGGCTTTGCAGTTGTTGTGGCATTGCCCTCCACACCATCTGGCTCTGTTGCCCTGTATTGTGAAACCTGCTTTCTGATAAAGACGTTTATCAGGCACAAACCCATTCAGTATCAAAATGGTCAGATAGCATGACAAACTGTTGTAAAAGAGATACAGACTAATGTGAAGAGACAGTGTGATGCTGGGTGATGTGTTCTGGAAGATCTTCTCACATCATCCACGTGTCGCTTAACTAAATCCAAGTTCAACCACACTCCCAACACACGAGAAGTGTAAAACTGACCAGACCGAATCTGATTCATTATTGGAGGCTATGATTCACTTGCTACTTTAGACCAACTCTGTCAGTTTCTAACAGCTGCCCAGGAAATGAGGGCATTGGAGTGCTGCAGATGAATCATGGCTCTATTTAACTTCAGCCCCTTCCTTTAGAGCCTTAGCTGCCATTTGGAAATTCAGCAACATGAAGTGCAGGTTGGACTGGGACCACAGCTCTTGAGTTGACATAAAGGAAAAGCTTAGAAGATGACACAAAATGTCAGCTGATTGCTTTACACTTGACCTCCTATGAATGAAATGGGATGTGCCGTTTGTCACAGAGGTGCTTAAACAGGATATCTGGTTTAGAGGGTGGAAATTACAGTGTGCGGAACCACGGATGCTGTAACATTACACACTGTGCTGTACTGTAGATAGTGAGGGACTCTCGTGCTTATTCAGCTTATTTCAGTGTGTACGCTACATGAACTCAGATTTACTCCCACCTACCGTGTATCATAGTACGTTTAAGAGGAATTCCAGCATATCTGATCTTCTATACTGTAGATGTTGCAAAACTTAGAATAAGCTATGAGCAGTGTTTGAAAGTATGTAAGTACATTTACTCAAGTACTGTATTTAAGTACAAGTCTGAGATATTTACGCTTAAGTTAGTATTTCCTGTACATGCTGCCTTACAGAGGGAAGTATTGTACTTTTTACTACACTATATTTGTTTGACCAGTTGTGAATAACATTTTACACACAAAACATATCATCTGATCAAATGTGATTCGCTGTTATATATTTAGCAACTCAACAGTGTATGAAGGAGGTGTTATTAGCTCAGGTACAACATACAACGCTACTTACATGTGAAGATTTAAAGTACTTTTGCTTCTGCACTTTTAAATTGGTACATTTTTACTTGTAATTTTTACACTGTCGTATTACTACTTTTACTGAACAATCTCTGGCTATACAGGAGTCCAGCTTTTGCTCTGTGACCTCCAGTAACTGACGGAAAACATATCCCCCGCTGAGGCAGGTCCAAAGTCTCACCCTTTGCCGCCGTTTGATTAAGCAAATTATTGACGAGGCTTGACTGCCCTCCAAACCGAAATAAAAAGGCGACTGCACAAGATCGGCAGGTACATCAAAAATGTATTGTCCTTTTGAGGAATGTCAGTGACCCTTTCTTAACAACAGATAAAGAGGAGTGACTGTGTAGTATGATTACATGATTTGGATTATGCAATGGCATCCGTGACTGTAGATAAACCCAAATGTTTGAACTACCTAAAGGAATGTGTTGTTTCCCCAGACAATTTTGGACTAATTACACAGCTTGTTATCAGTATTTATTCAACACCAACACATATTACACCTCTTGCCATGTGTGTGTATTGTTTATGTAGTTTAAAGCTCACAGGGACAAGTCTAAATGCTCCTAAATGAAGTGCATAATGCCAAGAGACAAACCAAGAGCCCTGTGTGTTAGCAGTTAGGGTGGGGTTCACTGAGCTGGCACTGCACGCTCTGGTTTCATGGTTTAATATATGGCGCTGCCATCATGTCTTGTTGCAGTGTTGTGTTAACTGTGGGCAGATTGTGAAACCAAAGGAGTGATGATGGTGAAAGGCCAATAAAGCGTCTACACCATGGACACGGCCCTGGCTGTAAAAGGCCAACACAAGGGTTATATTTGTACTCCATAGATGACTCGGAGAGAGAAATGCCAGCCTCGCCCTGTTTCCCCGCTCACAGAGGCTGCAGTGTCTCTGATAAGTACGACACAATGATGCCCGACACTGTCTCACCCATAACTGATTCCTCTATTCAAACTCTCCTTGTGTCTACATTTTTCAGGACTCCTGATGCATGAGAGCGTCAGGGTGTGCCTTTTAACTCCAAAATATTTTTTTTTTAGAATGAAAGAGCATAGCTGAAGGATGTTACATGTGGTGGTGTTGAATGCTGCAGAGCAAGTGATCTTCAGTGCTGAGGTATGCTTCTGATCACACGTGCACACCCATTAATTTAAGGCTTTGGTTCTGGTTTTGTTTGTCTTTTGGATGTTATTGTCTCAAAGAACCAGGGCTGCCTTGATCTTGTTAGTGGCTATACATGGATTGAGACACATCCTGTGGTCTTTCACATGTAGATGTTTTTATCTTGTTAGCGATCTAAACATGGTTTTGCCTCTGGTTGCAGCACAGGGATGTGATTGACTGAATTGCAATGATCATTTACTTTGGCTCATGTTAAGAGGTTATTTGTCTAACATTTGCAAGCGGGCTGAGCGTCTTTCTTTTTGTCTCTGGTTTGTGTTGGCAGAACACCCTCTTCGATTCCTTCGAAGTCAAATTAAATTAATTTGATGTTTGGGCACAATGGTGTCACGCAATGCTCTCACAGTTTGACGTGGTAGAACTCAATCAAGTTAATAAAATAATATCAACTAGAAACCTGTTTTTGTTATCGTATAAATTATGCTTTATATGGTTTTTCATCTCTAATAATTGATGTATTTAATTTGTGCAACTAATGTTGATTGATGGTGTAGCTCTTGTCTGTTGTTGTACACCTGTATTGCTTTGTGTGGTTGACTGTTTAGCATACAGTACGTGGCTAATCTGCGCAGGTATAGTGCCTTGTATATTTGCATTTCCACTGGAAGTTAAAAGAAGAAGGATGTCCGTAGCGGGTGCAGTCTGTCACCCTCTGAGAGTGGCGATGTGGAAGTCTGTGTAAGCGTGCAGAGGTTGGGGCTTATGGCTGGTGGGAAGTGATGAGAGCGTCCTGTTAATTTGTCAAGCTGGAGGTTTTTCTGCTCTGTATACTCTCTGTATAGCACATGTCTGATAGGGGTTAGCCATTTTAAGGACTTTTACTTCTTAAACTAGAACCTTTGTACTTGCAACATAAGAAACAACTTTGAGGACATCCAACAAAAGATGATCACATCGTCAAAAGACAAAAAGACTTATTCTGATGCCATCTGTTTAAGATGATTGAATTTCTTGTTGAAATTAAGTGGAATGTGGTGTGAATATCCAGGCTGCCTTTATTACTTGCTTGCTTGCAAGATTCACAAACACAGATGTCTTTCTTCTCCTTTCAGGACAATAAACCCAAAGTGATTCATTTAACTCGTACTGTAATACTACTTCAAAGAAGCTATTCCTAGTCCGTACTGTGTCCTAGTCCTCTGTGCAGAACTCAAGACTCCTGTGACATTCTGTCGATGGTCGTGCTCAATCATACGAGCACTCAGCTGATGCTAAAAGACTACAGCAAAGTCCTGAGGTTCCGGAGGCCTGGAAATAGTCCTTATATATTTTTTCTCCCCTGTTCAGCTATTACCGCTAGCCATAAATGAGCATTACGAGAAGCGGTGTGGTTGTAGTTTTGGTATACAGCTCATTTTTCTAGACCTGGCTACCACTGCTATAATCTTAGACTTTGTGACTGTGTTCCAAGCCACATAAGAGAGGGCATTTTTTCCTCCCGCCTATAAATTTGCAATATGCCAAATTGGTAAAAGTCCATTTCAGTTTTCACAATGGGCAAATTAGCATTTTGGAAGCCCTTGGTGTGAGATGATGCACACTGGTGAGAAAGCTGATCTGCTTCCCATTAAGATAAATGCTGTCAGCGGTTTAAGAAGTACTCAGAACCTTTACATAAAGTAAAAGTACCAGTACAGCAATGCAAAAATGCTCTATTACAAGTAACACTTCTGCATTCAAAATATTACTGAAGTAAAAGTACAAAACTATTGTCAACATGTTCAGAAGAGACGTTAAGAGGCTGCAACTCATATACATCCAAAATGTGACAACTGTTTTGTAAAAAGATTGGGACCTTTTTGTGATATAATCCAGTGTTTCTAATGTAAAATCCTAATCTGACAAGTAGCTGTCCGATAAATGTAGGGGAGTTAAAAATACTCTCAAAATCCAAAATTGTACTTAAGTGCAATTGTGCTGTGCTAATGTCTCAGTTCAGTTCTCCCCATCTAATTTTAAAGAATTGAAATGATGTGTTTAATGTAATTAATACATCCATGTTATGTTTCAGGCAGTCATCTAAGGTGTCAATGGTCAATACATGCATTAAATTGCAGGTGCATTCATTAAACTGCACGCTGAGAAGAGGCTTCAAGGGTAGAGAGGCATTTGTGACTATTGTATTACCACATGATAGCAGGAATGTGTAGCATGCACGGGGGGGCATGATCTCCCTGAAGAGATACTACCGTCAACTTAGGTGACAGGCACACGATTTAAAGAAGAAAAAGGCTAGCAGGTTGAGCTTTGTTTGGTTTAACGGGAGCAAGAATGAGCTGATTTATTTCTTGGAAAGTGATTTACTGACTGCAAGGTCAAACTGTCAAGCCCCAGGAATATGACGGACGTTCTGTGGGACCTGAGTAGCATGCTTGGGGCTTTGTTGTTCCAACAGTAGCGGCTTGGTTTAGTATTCGGATGTCAAATGAGCAATTATTAGTTTTACCGTTATTGAAATGAGTAACAAAAACCCCATTTATGTCCATGAACCTTAACCAAACGTTTTTTTTTACAGCTGCTTAATTTTGTGATTAGTGGGGAAAATAGACACACACACACATGTAACACTTTACTTCATGGCTTGCAGTGACATTTTTCAGAGATGTGTGTTTGATTTTCTCTCAGCCTTTGTGTTGTTGTGTGAGAGTGAGTGAAGGGCTGGCAGCAGTCTGGACTGTGCTCTCAGTTTCCAGCTCTTTCGCTGCCCAACACAGACACACAACAAGCGTGCCCTCTGTTCTTTTATTGTCATTTTCTCTCACACATGCACCTCTGTTTTTTTTTTTGCTCCTTCTCTCGCAGGCACCACGAGACCAACAGGAGGCTGAAAAATGTGAGTGGAAACATACATCAGAATTACACAATCAATGTTGCTGCGTTTGTGTTTTTTCTGAGCGCTTGTCATAGTAAAACGTAAAAGAGGATTTAGCTTCAGGTACAGTTCTGTTCAGGTGTCACTGGAGAATTGAATCCCTCAAAGGGATCAAAGTCTGTTTACAGGTCTTGCAAATACAACTACATTTGTGGTAGTTGTATGAAGCTGCGTGAAGCCTTTTGTGGCTCCAGGATACATTAGCCGCTGCCAGCATAACACACCCAAATCTCCGAACAAACTGTCGGCAATCAAGGGGATGATGACAGGCAACAAGGGTCCACAGCCGGAAACAAACCGAGGACGTAGCCTTTACACTTCAGCATCTTAAATCTTTAGGCCACCAGGATGCCTCTACATTAATTTTTACACAATTTCTTTTTAGATTTATTTATGAATCTACAAAATACGAACACTAAGCATGTAACACATACATTGATCTCAGACTAAATTTGAAATATATTTCAAGGTATTTTAGTTTAAAGTGTATAACTTGCTCTTTTAGAGGGAATGCTTGTCCCATAGATGTAATATTAGGCATAGATTATTATTTTCTAATGAACAGCATAGCATATCTCACCACAGCTTCATCCTGTTGGATCATCCTACATTATTTTCCTCCATTTGGCCGCTGTACGCTCCCAACTGCGACAATAATAGTTTTCTAACTTTGGTGACATAAAACCAAATGTCGATTTGAACCATGTCCCGTGTGTTACGGGACCAGCGTCGTTGATGTTGTGATGATTGTTTGCTTTAGTGCAGCGCGTTTACCTGTCCAGCCTGATGATGCACACACACACAGCAACAGAGTATTCTGGATGAGCCTGGCAACAAGACCATGGCACTGGGTGACAGCGCAGTGTGTCAGTGTAGGGCTACAGCTATCACAATAAGCACCTGCTTTGGCGCTGCACAGATAATCAGTTAGGGTAAAGGTTTAGCTGTAATCTGATGCATTCTGTCTTGAATTTCCACATATGGGCGTGTGTTGTTTGTGTAATAAGCTGTTTGTGGTTCTCTCCAGGTATTGATCACCATTTACTGGCTGGGTAGAAGAGCTCAGTGTGACCGTGTCTATGATGGACCTTACCTGAATTTGAAGGCATTCGAGGGATTATTGGGCACAGCACTATACAAGGTAAGACTCGCGTAGTAGGTAATTATCCCATTGTGCACTCTGAGCTGTCTCTTAATTTTCGTGTGGCGACCAGAAAAGGCATGAGTGAAATCCTCTTTTACAGCCACTGCACAGTACATGTCTGTATCCTCTCTGGTATGTAGAGTGGCGTGCAGGTGGAAATAGCTGGAAATAGGGGGAGACCATTTCTTCCCCCTGCTCATTCTGGTGTTGAATTTGGCACATTGCTTTCACATAGATTTATAGTCGGTGGTGTGCAAGGCCTCTATAATTCAACTGACTACAGGGATTTTCAGTAATAGCAGTTGGCTACCACTGCGTATTGTACGTTCTAGCTATGATAATTCGAGTTCACAAGCGCAGGGCTAGGCTGGGTTTAGTTTGTGGATTCAGTGGATTACAGATCTGAAAACCATTTTCTTTTTAAAGTGACTGACAAGTTTTTGCTTGTTTGTAGCCATGCTGGTTAAAGTAGCTCCAGGGCTTGTTTATGTGCAAATAACATTTTCTTCATGCAGTAAACACAGTCATCAGTGGTACATGAAAAATGGCACTGTTTGTTTTGACAGAGGTGGCGGTGAATGGAAAACAATGAGGTTATTCCCTTTAAATTGCAGCATGCGTCGCCCCTTATAGACGGTGTAGGAGCGTATGTTTACAGTAACTGAATCTGCGAGAATGAGAGGCCAGACAGACTTCACGCTCTACCTGGGAGATCTCTCACGCGCCACACACACAGCGGAGCTAAATGTTGTAATTGGCAGCCTATTATCTCACTGTGTGTGTGTTGTTTTTGTGTGCATGAAAGGCTCTGCAGGAATCCTCCAGTCAGAAAGGCAGCAACGTCAGAGACAGCGGTTTTGGAGATAACTGGTACCCGGAGCGAGAGGAGCTCTACGAGCTGAGAGGAGGAGGAGGAGAAGGTGGACACAGGAGAGACGACTCCCAGGACAGCTTGGACTCTTTGGGCTCCCGACCCCACAGCATCTCATCTGACGCCACTCTCAAAGGCAGCAGCGAGGGTAGGAGACGTCATGTCATTTGCATCTTAACACAAGCAGACACAAACTCGTAATCACATCTGCTATTTTGACAAAAACCCATAAGGCCTTCTCTTCTTGAGCTTTTTCTTTTTAATCCTGTGAAGTGGACTTTATGGCATTTAAGAGACCAGAGCATGTCTTCTTTTATGTTTGTGGTTGTTTTTTTTTTTTGTGTTATTTGAGATTGTCATCGGAGTGTTTCTCAAATAGTATCTCTGCATAAATATTTATGATCAAGCTCATCTGTCTAGAACTTCAAATATTTGTGAACAGGGAAGATATGCTGCTTCAGAGCCAGAAGGTTGCCTCCCATTTGTGAAAACAAATACCTATTGCCATCTAGTGGCGTGCTTTTTAAAATGAATATTTTCAGTGAAATCCACCCAAGTCCCCAAGGAGGGACAATGCTAAAGCCCTCTGTGTCTGTGATCTTGTTTCACGACAAAAGAGGCGTATGTTTTGAGAGAGGGAGGCGCTGGTCAGTGATCTCAGAGTGGTTGCCCCCCCCCCTGTAAGAGAAGGCGGCGAGACATTCCACAGCCGTCCACACTGGCTTGTAAAGGAGGAGGCCTCCGTTTCCCACCCTGCACCCCTCTGTTACTCCACCAAAGTCATGCCAGAACACACAACACACTCCCCTCACTCTTTTCTCTATTTTCACCTCGTTTGTCCTTTTTTGCTACTTCAGTACCCCTTATCAGACCTCTGTCTTCTCCTCCTTTTCATTTCTTGTCTCTCTTCCTGTCTTACCCCTGTTCGTCCACCCTCCTCTCCTGTTCTGTCTGTGCTCCAGGTTGTTGCAGTGACACTGAGGCAGACTTCAGGATGGCTGACAAGGACTCCCTCAGTTACCGCCGGTCGGCTGCCATCACACCTAAGGCCAGCAGCCAGTTTAACCAGTTCCTGCCCACTAAAGACAAATCCTCTGGATACGTGCCCGCTCCATTAAGGAAGAAACGGGCCGAACGCAATGAGGACAGTCGGCGCAGCTGGGCCAACCCCACATTCATGGAGGATGAAGGAAAAATCACAAGGTACTGTTGGACTACACTGAACGGTAACACTTTGATCTGTTTGAAGGTGCTGTTTCTCATTTTGGCCAATTAATAAGCACTTATTTTCCCTGTGATGTGTTCATTCCCATGCTTGAAATGCCTCCAAAGGTTTACATTGTCTCCTCTCCCATCACTGTTGGTGTTTGTTGTGCTGTTGTGTCATCTGCAAATGGCTGATGGTGGTGTGTACTGGTATTGTATGCATTTTGCTTTGCTGTGGAATGACGACCTCAGTGAAACAAGGCTTTCCTCCGACTGCTATGGCAGCAGCCATGTATCCCAGTGTGCCTCGCCTACAGCACATCTACAGTGGGCCTACGAGTATGAAAGTGGCAGCGACTCGGACGCAGAGCGACCAGACCCTGACCTTGTTCTGGATGACCTGGCCAGCAGACGCTTCCACAGCCCCTCCCCAGCTCCTCCCGCCAACTTCGCCGTGCCTGTCGATCCCCTGGCAGCGGGAAGGGCGTCTGGGGTTAGAGGGGGCCCCTGGCCTAAGGTCACTATGACTCCCAATGTTGCTCCTCAACAGAATGTGACCTGCCTCAGGTCAGAGAACATGAAACAGAGAACAGTGTGACTTTGATGTGCCTGCCTGATGAGCGCTTCTCTTACCCTCAGTTTGCATGGTTAACTGTAACCATGAGCAACATCTTTGGTTGTTGTATGCTGCCTCTAACAAGTCTTCAGTTTGTTGGTTTCTGTTTGAATTGTTTTGAGATTTTAGCTGCAGCACGTCCTTATTTGCTCCCTCTGAATTTGATGGGCTTGGTGGAGTGATTTGAGTTGGCAACATAACTCCTCGAATCAATTCGTGGCTCCTTTACCGTTTGGTTTTGAGCTTGCACTGGTTTGCTAATCCTTGCGTCATCTTATTTGGAATATGCTCCTCTTTGCGTGACTGGCGTGCTGTACTGCTGATAAATTCTTTTGACACGTGTGACTGGCTGTCTGTCTCGAGCAGCAGCGGGATCAACAGCGGGGAAATGCATCCCCCCCATCACGGCTCCACGAGGCTGGACCACCGCCAGGTCGTGTGCACCGACAGCCTGTTCAGGGAGATATACCATGACTCTGAGGAGGAAGATGATGAGGTGGGCTATGCTGACCCCATCCAAGATGATGTCTATGCCCGCAAGATGGGCATCAAACCCCAGCCTGCTGGCAATGTATCTCATGACAAGTTCTTACCAAAGTTTTGGACGCCTGAAGAAGACATTCATATACAGAACATCAAACTGGGCTCTCAGAGGAGACCCTGGTACAAGAAAATGCAAGGCTTCAGGTGTGTGAGGGCATTCAAATCCAGAATAATATGTATTATCCCATATATATATATCATTTCATTATTATTATTTACAGAGTATCAATATCAAAGGTAAAATGAATTACCTGATTCTCACACAATCTTTTATTACTTCCCAACCTGACACGTTGGATTTTGCTGTCCTTAAAAAAGTGCATGCCAGTTTAATCTTTAACCCTAAGATTCAACATTTGGTGTTCTGTCATCCACTGCATTTTCTGTATAGATTGCTCCCACTTACTTTACTTTCTCTTTCCCCTACCATTGCCTCCTATCTTTCCCTTTTACCCTCTCTCTGCATCTGTGCCCTTCCTGTGTCCGCCCTGCTGTCCTCTGTCCTCAGCTGTAGCTATAAGAAGTCGGGCTCTTCGTCAGATGATTCAGACTGTGACATCAGTCCTTGGCTCTCCTCTGCCCCCTCTCCCTCTCACTCCCACACACATGAGGCCTCGGCTCTCACCACCCTTGTTGTGGGGAAAAGGTCGATAAAGCTGCATGATTGTGATAATGAAGAAATGTTTTAGAGCATCCAGACTTTATAGGAGAAATATAATTGGCTCCCTTTGGGGCTGAATTTCTGATGAGCTGCTTTCTAATATACTAATGATAAGCCCTAACTGGCTTTATAAAGCAGTTTGCCTGCAATGACCTTAGTAGAAAATAGGCTGTGTTTCAGCATTATCCTATTTTTATTACAGCCTCTTCTAGTGAAGACGTTTTTATAGCAACAAGCATTGCAGTTTTATTTCATATCAGAGTGATTTTAGAATCCTGATTTGATCAACACCTGTTTGAATCAAATATCACCACTATGGCTGCTTGATATGTCTCTTCCTCCTTTTCTTGCTCTTTGATCCAGTTCACATGCATGCACTCATCACCCCTCTGTCCTTTTCTCTCCTTTTGCTCACCCTGCAGTCCTCATATCCAACCACACAATCCCCCACAGCTCCCCAAGATACAGCCCCCTCTGTTAGAGACCCCCCCTCTCGTGTTTGCCCCAGTGGACCCCACCTCAGGGCCCAGACTGGTCAAATGTGAGAGGTGGCCCCTACTGGGGCGCCAAGACCCCCGGGAGCCCCCGGACCCCTTTGATTATGAGAGCATTAACCCTGACTTGGAGAATGATGACATGTTTGCAAGGCGAACCCTCGCCTTCCAGTCCAACATAGACTTGGCTATGATGAAGACTCAACTGTCCGCCAACCGTCGTCTTTACACGTCTGAGCCGCAACTCAACATCATCACCCAGCGACATGGCCTTGGCAGCATAGATGAGGATGATTTCCCTGATATCGAGCAGGACGATGTGGTTTATCGCAAGAAAACCCAGCAGGCTCAGCAGCGCCCACTCTCAGGAGCCCCTGACAACTATGCCCCTATGCCCATCCCAGAGCCATGGGCTCTGCCTCCTGATCTCAAGGCCAGACTCCTGTGCCCCCCATGTCCTCTGACTCAGGAGGCAGCAGCAAATAAACAGAATCAGGTGGAAACAGAGATGCATCCTAAAACAGATGACATGCTTGTCAGGAAACTTGGAGTTTGTTCTGATCATAGCCAGAGCTCCCTGAGAGGCCCATCAGCCAATCGGATGACGCTCTCAGTACCTTCTTCCTGTAGCGAAGGTGACCTGCAGAGATGGCAGGCTATCAGGGAAGCCAGTCGGCTAAGATATAAGAAGAGGCTTATGGTGGAGAGGCTGGCCGCTCTGAAGTTGTAAACACAGATTGCTGTAACAGTTCCTTGATAGACTTTTTCTTCAGTTTTTTTGTGTTTTTATTGTTTCTGTGAAAACTCAAGTGACCGTTCATTATTGAAATATATTCCGTCTGGTGGTGAAGTGGTGTAGACTGCGTGTTGATCAAGCTTGTAAATGATTGGTCTGAAGGCCATCGCAGTCTCAGATGGGGGTTCTATCCAGTTAAGTTCTTCTTTATGAAAACAAATACGTGCCTTCAGCATTCACTGGATCAGTCATGAACTTTTTCTTGTTTTAAATATTTGTTGTTACCTCAAGATTGAAAGGAGAGTTTTTTCCATTTAGAAAAAAACTGTAGTGAAAGGCCCTGTAACATTATCATCATAGGGCCTTTGATAATGGTTTTCTGCATGATGGCAATATGGTTGACTTTTACCTTAGCAACACATGGTATGTAATTGCTGAGTGGATGTTCAAACCGCACATTGAACCTACTTCTACTGTGTTTTTGAAGTGTGATTTTTGAACAAAACAACCCAGATCTCCGACATAATTAACCAAATAGTTTGGAACATCGTTTGCACTGTTAAACAGACCCAAAATCTGCGTTTTATCTTTGGTTTTGCTTTCCTATCAGACCACGTTTGCCTGTGAATGGAAAAGATATTCCAGCTTAATAAAGAAAGTAAGAGACTTAATGACCATGTGATGGAATGCATTGAATTGGCCTTTTGTTGACCTACAACACCTACAGTAACATGTACACAACCAGAGAAAATTGTTGTTTTCCTCAGCACCGGGAACTTCTCACTGACATGTAAATCTCAAAGTGCAGTAACATGAGAGTGTTGAAAGGTTCAAGCCTGAGTAATATCCAAACGTAACGTCCTGAACACACTGGCAGCACCAAGCAATTAAATGTAGCCTTGTCTGTTGAGGTGACATGAAAGCCTATTAAATTCCCTTCTGAAAGAAGATGTGATTTGTGGAGAAACCTGTGCACAAATCTGCACTGAAGTGTTTACACATGAACGGACACACACAAGCATGCACAAAGCAACCATTTAACCTGAGTCAAGGCCATCTGGATTTATTTCACTTCCACATGTAAGGCCTTGTTTCCAGTGACATCATGTTGGAGTCTCCAGAAATGCAGCGTGGTTTAGAGAAAGATACATGTCTGCTCGCCTCCCCAGCCGAATGTCAGGGAAAGGAAAGGTGATGCTGTGCTGTAAGTCTGCTATATACAGACCATAAAACTCTAATGTCTTTAGTGTATAAAGTGAAATCCAGTATTTGAGCTGTGTTTACATACACTGGTCTGAGAGTCACTGACTGGCCTCACAACTCTCGACCAAACGACTCCCAGACTCACTGTCAAAGGCCCTTCTGCAGAAATGTGACTTTGTTGTCTGGTTCTCTCTGGTTTCCTAGACAGCTGCAAATGCAAGAGAGTATCGATGGGTGAGTTGATACGGGCTCCCAGGAATGTGGCACATTTGCATTTGCTCCGACCTCTTACAGTCGCACCTCGCCGCCTCCCGCTTTGGTACTGCTGTTCTCACCCTCTAGCTGCTAAATGCTGACACATGCAGTGTATTGTATGGCACAGGGCCAAGTTCACGGTACGGTGGGGGGGGGGGCTTGTTGCTCCACAAAGCTCTACTGACAAAGCAACAAAGTTAAAAGATAAGCAATACGCTGGGTCATCTGCCTGAACTGTAATGTGTCCCAGTGAGAGTTATGACTGAGCTCTGGCCTAAGCACCCAGATAGCAACATGAGCCACGTGTAATTCTTAACCGGTAAGCGAGTACGAAGTGTGCATTTTTCTAAAGGCTGTGAGCTTTCAGTGACTTTGCTCTTTTGCATGACGGGGAGTTCTGTGAAACACATTACTAACCCGCTCCAGTGTTTTTTGTGGTTGACCCGCGTGCTGTGTTTGCAAACTAACACTTGGTTACAGGTTAAAAGTCTTATTTTCAGCATCAGCACCACATATATGGATGGGGAGGGACATGGTAGAATTTATTTTGACTGTTTAAATTTTGGATTTTTTTCCTACAGTTTATTTGACACCGGGGTAAGTTTGGTGCATGCGTACTTGGGTTGGAATATATATTTTTAATTTTGCTAACTTTTTTTTTTTTTTTTACACCCTGTCTAAAGCTTCTTCCCGGATATGCAAACTAAAGGTCACCTCCTCTTCTCACTTGAGCTCCTGGTGCCCAGGGTCATTTTTTTTTTACTTTTGCTACTCTTTCTTTCCACAGGAGTAAATCAACAAGCGATATCCAGGTCGACCCCGTTACTGTCCGGCAGGTTCACTACGAGGAGCTGCAGAGGTTTCGTGAACAGATAAAGGACAGTGATGATAAGTGGCAGGATGTGAGTATAACTGATGGCTGTTTACTGCACACTGACACTCAAGCCATTCTTGTTATATATATATATATATATATATCAAGACAAGCTGGCTGGCAGAAAGAATTTTTGTCCCCAACACAGAAGAAAAAGGTGAGCACATGATCTATGGGATCTGTGTGCAAATCAGGAGAGCAGGTGTTGTGGTGCAGCCTGTGGCCACAGGGTGAAAAGAGATCTGTTTAGATAGAAGTCAGAGACGGAAGCAGACACTGATTGGTGCAGCACTGCCCTCTGGCTATGAACTGTCCTCATTTCAGTGTTTGCGGAAGGAAACACCACGTACTGTAAATACTAATAATATAAATAATCTGAAATGGTTTTATGATATAGAGAGATGATGTAAGACAGAGACTTGGGGGTGCAAGCTATTCCTGGAAAACCCTTTTCACAGGGCAGTGGTGCTCCAACACCAGTGATCCATTACAACTGCCCATTCTTAGGTAGAAAGAGTAAAACGAAGTTTTCCACGTATATATGACTGGCTGTCAGCAGTCTGATTGGTGTCATGGCAAAATAATGGAGTCTTAAAGCAGCATTTAGGTCATGCAGTCCCCAATACACAGGGGAGGTGAGCCGGGAGGAGCCTAAAGCACACAAATAGAACACCTTCAAATGTAGCCCCCCTTTTTTTTTTGTATTTCTGTTTCTTTCCCAACTTCACTCCCTTCAGCTGTACAGTTAGCCATGCAACACAACCAGTCTGTTTTATCTAGATCTAAGTTGAAATTGTTGCTAAATGGAGCATGAGGTGATCTGGGCTTACTTTTGCTGCAGGACCTGAGCAAATGGAAGAGCCGGCGCAGGAGTGTCAACTCTGATATAGTGAAGAAGAAAGAGGAAAGGGAGAAGATAGAGCAGATCACATACAGCGGCAAAAGAAGGTCCAAGACCTTCAAGGAAATGCAAGAGGAGAGGTAAGAGACATTTAATGTTGTAGAATTTACATTTTGTATTTTCTGATCCTGGTTGTTACCATAAAGCAACACACACTGAATCTGGTCCCCTGTTATCCCTTTCTTACCCACGGAGGGGGATTCTTTGCTGAGGTAATAAAAGAAAACATATCTAAGTGTCTACGTTTTGTGATATTAAATGCAGAGATTTCCGGACGATTTGTGCAGAAGTGAATGAGGAGAGTCTCTGTAATTGTGCCTTCAGTTAGCGTGTAAGTGGAATCTAATCATGGCTCATAACCTGCCTCCCCTTTTTTGTCCCACCTTTCTCTACCCTCCTCTTTTCAACCTGTGCCCGTCTTTCTATTTTCCTCCCTGTCACCCACTCCCCCTCCTGTCACTTCCCCTTCATCTCCCTGAATTGCTTCCCTCTCCATCCTCCTCTGTAATTTTACCCATCACTGTCACTTTCTTCCTATTTACCTCTTTATCCCATCCTACGTCTCCTCCTGTCTCGGCCCCACAGAGAAAATAAAGGAAATAACAGAGTTGGTGGTCGTACCGGATCTCTCTCTTACCTGGACGACGACGAGGACGCATTTGAAACGCCTGCCATTTCCCCAGGTGCCCGAACCCTTCCTGCCAGGAGCTACACTATTGACACTCCTTACTATTCCTTTGAACCCCCTGAGCCATCTCTGGAAGAGGACGAAGCTGATACTGTGCACCGTCCTGCAGGCAGCGACGCCACGGCCACCATCACTCCCACCAGCCACAGGTCTCTCCACAGCTCCCAGTCCGCAGCTGCTGCACCTTTACAGAGGAGTCCAGTCTTAGAAAAATCTAGCACAGTCAAGACAGAGAAGACCACAACCATTGTCTCCACTTCTAGCTCCTCGCAAAAGGTGCCTGAGCCAAGGCGCCCATTGTTGGGCGCACGGACTGAGGTGGGGGCCCCCTCCTCTGATTCTCTGTACAAACAACAACCACAGCTCAGCTCAATGGAACCCAAGCCTCCCGCGGTGTCTCAGGTTTCCGCTTCCCTCCCCAGGAGCTACCAGAGATCGGATAGCACACGTCTAACCTCAGTTGTCACAGCAAGGCCCTTCGGGACACAGTCGTCCCGCCTCAGCTCACTTCCCCGAGCCTTAACAGTGAGTACTAGATCATTCTACAACTAAATACAAACTACCAGTGCAGCACAAGG
This sequence comes from Gadopsis marmoratus, assembly GCA_036023855.1. Classification (NCBI taxonomy): domain Eukaryota; kingdom Metazoa; phylum Chordata; class Actinopteri; order Centrarchiformes; family Percichthyidae; genus Gadopsis; species Gadopsis marmoratus. The sequence continues at coordinate 9,299 of JAVQJF010082111.1, read as the reverse complement.
GACTGGAGGACATCTAGAGGGCAGGAGGAGACCGTGTTTGTTAGGCTTTAAGACATCTTTGTCTTGTTGGTTGGGCACAGTGTTATTTGTTTTGAGTACATCAGTGTTACCCAAGAGTCCGATCGGATTACTGTGTGAATAATGGATGAAGCTAGTGTTTATATAATGCTAACCTCACTTCCAGGGGTGTTATTTTCAGCCTCCCTCACAGTCATTACTGTTATAGTAAATGTAGGAAAATACGATTTGTTTAATCAGATCAGTTAGTGAGTGTCAGCTTGTGAAGACTCTCAAAACAGTTTCTCAACATGTTCCCCAGCTGATTTTCCCCCCAGTTTAAGGTATTTTAGATTTAAATACATTATTTTGTAATCAACAGCCCTGTGTTATTCTAGTTCATTTTATATCTTCGTATTCTTAAGACTCAAACGCTGCATTCATCCCGGACAGGTGGACAACTCTCAAAAGCGCGTCAACGGCGACGCCGATGCTTCCAAGAAGTCGTCTGTGCCGAGCCGCTATCACCAGTTCATGACCTCTGAGGACGAGACTCACTCTCAGTCCAGCTCGGCCCGCAGTAGTGAAGACGACGGGGAGGTGGAGGAGGAGAAAGAAGACAAGACCACAGTGAAGAGCATCATCTCCACTCAGAGTGTCTTAGCGGTCCCCCCTCAGGTCAAGAGTGAAGCCCCAGTCAGTCTTTCTCCAGCCAAAGAAACCAGCCAGGTACTCAAGTTACCTACTGTTGACTAAACAGATCAACTTGTATATTGAAGGCATTTAAAAATAAAGCAAGTGTTTGTTACACAAATCTTATTTAATACTGACCATATGAACTGTCACCGAATGCATTATTAGCTTTGTGGTAAGTAATTAGTCAACCCAAATACCTCATTAAATCAAATTTTTGCCTCAACCTCTTTTCTTCTGTAAAAGATGCTTAAAATAATAGAGTGCTGCACTGCAGGAATTAAAGAATAGCAACAGGTTGGAATTTAATCATGGAGCCATAAATGATTAATACAAGGCTTTCTTGGCAAAGGAGGCCTGCATGCACACACACGCACAACCTGACATGCTGATCTCCAGAGCGATGGAAAGTCGGGACCACATTTCTGCACTTAAAGCTGTTTGCTCTATATGTGAATTATTGGTGTGCATCTCTACTCACCTGTGTTTGTGTTTGGTTTCTAGGAGAACTACTGTGAGATGCGGATCAGCCTGAACCAGAAGCCCAACAGTAGCAGAGACTTTGGCTTCCAGCCGGCCTGGGACTCGACAGGAGTTCGCGTCACGTCCATCCAGCCAGGTAACAACAGAGACAGTTGAGAGAGATACATTCCGAGGGATTTGAATTGTATGGGTAGAGCTTTATTCACTTTCCAACATAATGTGTGCTGGTCAGCCAACCTGGCAACCTTAAGCTCCAACATTCTTAGTGGTTTAACCCAGTGGAAAGAGATCAGTTGGTCATATCTCACTAAAGATGGCTGATGTTTCTGTCACAGATCCAGTACAGTGGAAAGTATGTTGGAAACCAGTGCTCAGGCTCTGTTAGATTTTGAAGCCTGGCACTGCTGGTTAGTTGTCAGCAGGGTTTCGAGTCCATTGCAGTGGCGGTGCCAGACCTATGTAGGGCAGCATCTATCTGGGTCAGATCTGCTGGGCCTGAGCCTCTCTTTCTATTGAGATTTTCCCACCTCCGCAGTATGTTATGCAATTTATTAACGTTTCAGTAATACTTGTAACACACACACGCCACATCAATACATGATCTTGTCACACCTACAATGTGCTTAATCTTAACTTTGTTAGCTATAGTCGCTGTATGTATATGCTGAATGTCAGCCTTGTCAAGTCACCCATTCTGCTATGTTTCATTTCTTTATTTATAAGGACAATGCACATTAATCAGCATTTCTGTAAATGTGCCGGTGTTAGCCAGTGGGCTAATTTTCAACAGTAGTCCTTTGGCAAGAGGTTCTAAAACCGACAAAAGCTACAAAATCAGCACGCATAATACAAATCATGCAAAGCAGGAAGACGCTAAACATTGATGCAGCAGTACGCTGACTACATCCACTGTTCAGCACATCCATGCAAAGCAGTATAGAGCAACAGAACATAAATGAGCAATATTGTTGTTAAGCACATTTTGCACACATTAGCTGTGCAGAGCAATGAGACAAAGTAAAATTTCAACAACCAGTAGTATTGATTTTAATAGGATGTTACGAGAAATTGATTAAAAGTTGGTAAAATGGTAAAAGCACACATTAAACAGATACAGTAAGCTATGCAGCACAAAGTCAGAATTGTAAAAAGGCTAATACTGCATCGTAAATATAGTAAGTACGTAAAATACTGTATTCTGTAGTGAATGAAAAAATGTGAAAGATGTTGGAAGAGGCAGTTTGTGACTCTCAGTAGCTGTCACACAAAATACATCGTAAATATTTCATTATTTCCATTCATCCAGCCAAATGAAAAATTTGCTTTTATAAAAAAATAATGTGCAAGTAAAAATGTACTTGTAAAAAATATTTTAAATAATTACTTTGCTGCAGTTTTATCTTTGCATCAAATTCCTTGTTGTATTGTGAATCTCAAAAGATTCTCATGTCAGGCCACAAACCTAAAGACATGGGAAGGTTTTTGTTATTGATATATAATGGAACTGGTTACCTGTGGATACTATATGTGGACGATTATATTGGTGAGAATAAAAACTGTAAGTCAGCCCTGCTCCATGTCCTCATAATTTCTTGTAAATTCAATATCAGTGAAATTACTACAACAGCCACTGATTTATGCAAGAATGATGACTCCTGTGATCGATAAGCAACAACATCACTGCAGTGATAGAATTGGGTGCTTTCTTTGCTGCTAATGACGTGTTTGGCTCGTGCAGGCACCTCGGCTGAGATGTGCCAGCTTCAGGCTGGAGACGAGGTGCTGACCGTGAACGGGCACCAGGTGGCAGAAATGAGCTACACAGACTGGAAGTCCTATATGGAGGAGTCTCTGCAGGAGGGCAGTCTGGTCATGGACATACGCCGTCATGGCAAGAACAGTGAGTCATCGGACTGTGTGTGTGTGTGTGTGTGTGTGTTTGCATGTGTGTGTTTGTGTGAGATTGAATTGAACCACTTTAAGGGTTGCATTCCTGGACTGACAGTGCTGCTTATGCTGCTTGCGTTGCTAAACAGTTTTGACACTTTAAATTGGTCCGTAAACTATTGTGAAATCATCCATGAATGATCTCACGACAGCTGGTGAAGGACCTGTAACTTTTTTTCTCGTCTGACGAGGGAAGACTGTTCTTGTGTTGACCTCTATAATTTCTATTTTCCTTTCACTGTGTGTGTGTTGGGGGGGGGGAGTTGTCCTGTTTTTCAATATTCTTCTCTTTTTCCTTTTATTTCTACTGGTTTCTTCTTTTTGCTGCCTTCCCTGTCTCATCAGCATTCCTCTCTGTATCCATGTGGTGTTTACCTTGTAAGAACTAACCCAGCTCAGGTCCAGCTCCGGTCCATGGTCCTCTGAGTGTGCTGTTTTCACAGTGTTAATATAACAGGCTTACTTAGTCCAACTACGTCAGTGTCACCTTACAAAAATAATACTTTGAGTTGACATAAAGCCCAGTGGTTGTGAGCCTGTTAGAAATATTGTGTAGGTGTATAAGCTTAAGCTTAATAGGCTGCATGGCTGGGGAAGGTTTTTTCTCTGCCGCACCCTGCTGCTCTCTATAATAACGCCAACCTTGTCCCCTGCTCTATGGTGTTCATTATGTAAATAGGCAATTCTATGTCAAATGTTGGGTTTCACGTGTACAGAATCAATACTACAGACACAGAAAACATGTGGTTTTATATGCAAACACACATTTTATTTTTTTGCAATTGCATTGTCTGCACGCAGACTGGGACAGAGGTCAACCTTCCCTGCCATTTAAAAGCCATAAGACCATCAATCTGACCAGCACGGATCATCCGGTGCTTCTAGGTTCCCCTGAGACAAAGACTGTCAGCTCCAGCCTGGATTTCTCCTCAAGCATTTCCAAGGAAATGCTGCCATCCAAAGAGGCCCCTGCCCACCCGACCGTCGTAAGTGGCCCAGAATTACTCAGGTTGACTCAGGTTTGATCAAGTTTTATTCCTGTTTAGTTCCCCCAGCCGAGCACCTCTTTAATGAGCGTACACCCTGCTATGTCTCCCTGCAGGATGCAGCTTCAAACGGAGTTAATGGAGGCTTCCGTGAGGAGTCGGTGACCGCGAGGAACAAAGGTAAAGAGCAGAGCACACAATCAGAAAGGTTATGAAATTGATCCAGATGACTATTTCTGTACCGAGTACAAGAACACACAAGTAAGGGGTGTCATTTTGTTGACTTGGCTTTGGGAGAAATCTTTGGGAGAGCTCTTTTCAAACACTGAACTATTGTGGGTAATATTGACGGACATTTACTCTGTTATGTAACAAAACCATCATTTAAAACGTAGCATTATGATACATCTTAAGCAACATGTACTGTCTGTGTTACTCTTATATTAGTAATATAAGATGGTGTATCCCCTGTTTAAAACATGTTTCTCTCCTCTGCTGTGCCTCACTGTATCCTGTTTTCCATTTCTCATGTAGAGTCAGAACCCCTATCTATGAAAAACTTAAAACGGAGGTCAGAGTTTTTTGAAAAAGGTAAAAGAAAAAAGAAAAGCATTGACCAAATCGGGGCTCTTAATAATAATAATGTCTTCTGTGTAATCTGGTGGCTGGGTTATCTGTGCTTTTCTTCTCACTGAATTCCTCAGATTCCCAAGGGATTTTTGCATGTTTCTCATCAGTCACAGCCTCATGTTCAATTGATAAGTAACCTATTATCAATTGATTATGAGCTGATTAAAATACAATCCTCCATGGCTCTGTGTTTTTCTTTCTTGTCTGGTGTCAGTGCTTAACCCTTGTGCTGTGCCCCTTCCCTCCTTCAGGTGGCTCACGGCCCAGTGTCAGTGCACTGGTCTACCTCTGTGGTAAACGTGGTTTGAGTGTGCAGTGACCTCCTCACCTTCGCTTGGTACCACCTGGGACACTGACATGCTTGTCAAAACCGAGGGATTCTAGTGATGTTTTGCGGGCAAATTAAGGAATCGTCTCTTCACAAACCAAGCAGACTTTCGTTATTTTTAAGATGAAGGTGATAAATCATCGTTCATTGTCATTAACTTGTTTTTGTAGTGAAGACGAGATCCCATAAAATAAAATTTAAAATGAAGAGATCATTTAAAACAGTCTATAAAAACAGCATATTAAAGCAACATATTCGGCTCCAAAGGCTGGACAGCATGTCAGTCACTACGCCAGCGTACCAACCACAAACACAAATCTTTGAAGCCTGCTGTGTTTGTGGTATTTTTTTGAACGGTGTCCAGGTTTAACACACGGTTACACTTTTCACTTTGCTGCACATGAAGTTAAAAGCATTCCCGTTGCTCTCTTGGCGTGCATGTATTGAACCGCATGTCAGCCTTTCAGACGGGCTGCGTTCTACTTGTGTGCATCTTATGCATGCCGCTGACAAGTGTGTCTTCTTTTTCTTTCAGTTTGATTGATCTTGCTGTCCTCACAATCAGTTTATTGATTTTCCTATTCAGCACTATTGTGCTGGCATCCAATGTAAATGTCAACAAGTGGGTGATGTTGAATTGAGAGAATCAATAAGTCGTAATGTGGGAAATTTGACCGTTGCTGCTCGAGGCTTGTTGAAAACTTCAATCACTGTTTGAAATTACATTTTTAATGATGAATTGGTACTTGATGTAAAAATAGGGTTGAAACTTTAATGAGCCTGTCAACTTATTAACACCAGTTTGTGGCCTCGAGGTTAACTTCTATTGTGGGGCTCTGCCGGTGCATGCCAGAAGTATTGACTGGATTTGACTGGATGATTTTTTTTCTTTTCAAGGAGGATCAGAGTCTGCAATGCCAGATGTGAGTAGTATTATCAATGCGTACAGGGCACTTTTTTGTCTCTGTCGTGTTTGCTCTTATAGCATGACCACATCTTTCAAAGCAGATACCACAGTTATTACAAAGCCTAGATCCATTATCAGGAATTTCATACTTCAGACGCCGGTTCCCTCTGCCTGTTAAGCCTTTTAGTTTCCCAATTGCTCAACTGTGATTGCAGGGAGCTTTTATTTTGATGTACTTTATCTTTGAAAGTGGAGAAGTAAAAATACTCAAGAGTCTAAGGACACATTGTGTTCTGTGCTGCACAAACCGTAAAGCCCCCTGTGACAAAATAGATATGACTTGACTTGACAGATATCACAAAGTCATATACTTTTCTTTAAAACCACCATCAGAAGCAGGTAGCGGTGTTGGGAAACAACAGCTAGTAAACACCATCAATAAGTTAGATGATGTCAGGAGACGTAGCAGTCTGCTAGATTGAATTTAAGTTTGTTCATTTATACTGCATCGTGTCTCTCTTCCCTGTCTGCAGATACCTGTTCCTGCAATCGCTCAGTCTTTCAGCCGCTGGTCTTGGGACCCAGAAGAGGAGCGCAGAAGACAAGAGAAATGGCAGAAGGAGCAGGAGCGCCTCCTACAGGTACATAAAGGCATACTCGTCACAGTGCCACGGCCAGTTTATTAGGTACACCTAGCTAAAATTAATGCAGGGGTAATGAATCATCCTGAGAAGTATCGCTGTTACAGCAACAATAAACCGCATAACAATGAAATAAGGCCACTCGAACTATAAAAGGACAGATTAGAAAGTTTTTAATAAAAAGCCTGCATTTTTTTTATGCAATGTGCATGGTTTTGCTTTTGTTTTTATGTTATGTGTATCAATGAGTCACGTCAAAACAAATTTCTATTTCTTTATAATAGTGAATAGTAGACTTTCTGTTACTGATAAAGGACCATATTCTAATTTTTATTGAATATACATAAGATTCTAATATTAGGTCTCCAGACAAAATATAAGAAACGCCTCTAAGTATAATGCCTTACTATTCAACAGCACCAAAACCTAAACCCACCAAATTGATCATGAATTCAACACCTCTTTAAATCAGTTTAAACCATAACTGAACAATCACAATCCATTTGATCTGAAATGTCCATCTGGAAATTTGTTGTGTGCCCGATCTGACAATGAGACGAGGCACAGAGACTGAACTGGCTGGCTTGGGAGTCCTCGCGTTCACTGTAGACTGCTCCTAATAGGCTCCAAACAAACAAAAAACTTTACAGAGCGCTCTGGCAGCTGAAAGTAAAGCATCTGCCGAGTATCTCCAACTTACATGAAGTAGATTCCTGTCAAAACATCTTTCTGAGGGTCTATTTCTGGATGAAGATCAAAAGTGTCCAAGCAGAGTGCTGATGTAGCCGGGAAGGCTTGTTACTCCTCCAGTCTTATTCCCTGTTGGATTCACGGCCTGATTTTATGATGTGCCAGGGAGACTTCCAGCCCTGGGCAACCATACCTAGGTTTTCCAACCGTCAGGATTGTTAGATAACATGTAGGTGAATTTGGAATTATCTGAAAATAATAACTTTACTTTACCCACTGTAGTGTACAGTATGGTCATATAATTTAACATCAACCATAGATTTTTAGAGCTTATTGTATTCCTTTGCTGTTTAGATTGTGTGTGTGTACGACATTAAATGCCATTAAATGGGATGCCCTTTGACCTCCTTGTTCTTCTGTCCAGGAGAAATATAAGCGCGACCAGGAGAAACTGCAAGAGGAATGGCTAAAGGCTCAGCAGGACATTGCCAAGAGCATAGACCAACAGGTAACAAAAGTATTATAATTTGCATAAATTATGTGCTAATACTTAAACAGCTGGAGAGCATTAAAAGGTTGCAATGACGTTCTGACTCATACCACAAAATTATCTAAATATGTCTATTTAAAAATAAAAGACAGTGAAAGTAGAACAATGTCCAGTCATGTGGATCTTCACACAGGACACACGACATGTCTGGTCATAGTTTTGCAACAAAAGCTCCCCTTCGATTGGATTTTCAAAACACATTGCTAGTTTGTCACCTCGGGGGATTGACATGTGATTCTACAAGTTCCTCCTGGAGGATAATAAATGTTCAGATTACAGTGCCATTATGTGCTTTCTCTCTGGCAGCCTCAGAGCCTGGAGGTGAGCAGTCACAGCGTCAGCCCACACTCGCCCCTCTCTCCTGTGAACCAGCCCGCCTCTCCTCCGTGGGAAGAAGAAGAGAAAAAGAGGAAGGAGGAGCAGGAGCAGGAGCGCCAGAGGCAGGCGGAGGAGAGGAAGAAGAGGGAAGAGGAGGAGCGAGAGCTGCAGCGTCTCCAGGAGGAGAGGAAGAGGAAAGAAAGGCAGGAGGAGGAGGAGAGGAAGAGGAGGGAGGAGGAAGAGCTGAGATGGCAGAAGAGGAGAGAGGAGGAGAGGGAGGAGGAGAGAAGGCGGCAGGAAGCTGCAGAGCAGCAGCGCAGAGAGCGGGAGAGAGCCTTTGAGCAGCAGCGGCAGTGGTCAGTAGAGACACTGCTCCTCCTACTATCCTGTACTGCCCTCACACTGTCCTCCTCATCTGTCCATCATGTTGACAATAACACATTTAAGTGTAAAACATATCCTGCTTTATTGTCTGTGCATTAACATAAGTGCAACTAATGTGTTTGCATGTGCTTTGTCCTCCACCATTGTGTTGTAACCCTCGTCCCACCACTCTCTGCACATTAACCTTCACAAAAGGGCCGGTAGCTCCGATGGCTTTGCCAATGTCCAGCCTCCACTGTCCTTTACAGACAGGTTAGTACAGGAGGGGTCGTGTATGCATTTGTCAAACTGCATCTGCTGTCGTACTTTAAAGATAATGCTTCTTTCTGTATTGTGATAATCATACCCTATTTTTATTAGTAATAATATGTAACAACAATGCCTTGCAATGATTGCAATTTATTATAGTATTTCAGAATAAGGAGTTAAATAGGTTGACAACACTTTATTTTAGGTCCCCCAATTAAGCATTTATAAGCAGTACAGTATATACACAATTAATAAATGGTTTATAACACATTATATGTATATACAGCAGATATACGTGTTTATTAATGTAACAACTATAACTCCTCCTGTAGGCACACCTAAGTGGAGACTGCTGTATGAACAGATAATGACTAACAATATTCAATTCAATTTTATTTATATAGCGCTATATCATAACAAAGTTATCTCATAGCACTTGTTAATATAGAGCAAGTCCAAGCCAACTCTATATGTACAGACCCAACAATTCCACCAT
>JAVQJF010082096.1:0-13606 GCA_036023855.1 Gadopsis marmoratus | reverse complement strand
TTCACTCTCCACAGCCATCTACCAAACACACCCTGCCAATTTCTATTGAAGCTGCAAACATTTCCATCTCTCCCTCTGCCTGTCACATCCTTGTGTTTCCTATGTCACGTCCCTGTCTGTGTGCTTGTGTTTCCATGTGTTCTTCCTTGTGTTGTTCCGAGGTCCTGTGTTTCCTGTTAGTTCTCCTGTGTCAGGCCCCGGTTTGTTTCCTTGGTGTGTCCAGTGTTTCCCTCCCTGGTGTGGTTCCTTCCATATGTGGTGATGTGTCCTGCCCTCGTCAGTCTCCCTCTGGTGTTGATCCTTTCCACCTGTTCCCAGCGTTCACCTGTGTCTGGTTCCCTCCTTAGTTGGTGTGTATATATCTTGTTGGTTCATTGTCAGAGTGTTGTGGGCGTCTCTGCCGTGTCTCCTGGGATATTCTGTAGTTTTGTCTTTTGGCTTGTGGCTTTATGTTACTAAACCGTACTTACTCTATGTCTGCATTTGGGTCCTATTTCCTGTCTTCACAATGCCTGGGCCTGACAGCCTTTATGTTTAAAGATCCCTTTGATTTAATAATATTCATTCATTCATTAACCAGACTGCTTATCCCAAGGGGGCTGGAGCCAATCCCAGCTAACATTGGGCGAGAGGCAGAGAAACACCCTGGACTGGTCGCCAGTCAATCGCAGGGCTAAACTCATCATGTATTCTGTAAATTGTCCTAATACTTTTTGCATTATTTGCTGATAAAATATTCAGTGAACTTCAAAGTTATGAATTAAATTGAGCTGTATAGTTAAATAACATGTAACCATACAAAATATGAAAGACCTGCCATTCTGTATGATACTGCAGCGAGGACAAAACCAAAATAATCCAGTGACAAAAGATTTACTCTGATTCCAAACTGCAGTCTGAGATGTTGGTCATTCCAAAATGAGCACATAATATTATTAGCGATATACAGGACAAAAAACGCACATGAACAGAACCGTAACAAATGTATTTTCCCATGACAATATTTAGTAAAACCAAGGTTTGGTTTCTGTTTCCTTCTGTTCAGGTTATTGTCACATAGCTTATATATATTCACAGCCATTGCTGCCAAGCGTGATGCTGTTTTGAAGACATCTATTTATGAATTCATAACTCCAAAGGTCACTTTGTATGTTTCAGTGAGCCCTGTTGGCATATGAAATGTGTATGATTGGTTGAATATCTGATGTGCCTCCAGCTTCATGTGAGTAAATGTAAGAACAGATGCACAGAAGCGATGTTAATGCACAGTAGGTCTACAGTGCAGTGGTCTAGCCTATAGTCATACACTGTGCCCATGAGTTTGACCTATAGTTAGGACCTAACATGCTTTCTCCTGTTATAGATAATGCAACTGCATGGCTTACAGCCAGCTGTGTATCAGATGAACACATGTGTGTGTGTGTGTTATACCACCCTGCATTTTGCACATACGGTGTCACTTGTTTACAGTCAACAAGGGCGCGGCTTCATCATCCCTATCCTATTTTATAGTTCACTCAAGTTGAGTAATTGCACACAAACACACACACACACACACACACACACGGCCTACTTTTCCCGATTCTAATACGCGGAGAGAGAGAGAGAGAGAGAGAGAGGGGGGAAGAGAGAGGGGTGAGAGGAGAGAGTGAGAGACGGCGTCTCCCTGCAGTCTGCTGCTGTGCCAATGCGCAAACAGTGTAGGACGCGTGTTGGGATAGCTCTCCCCAAATTGAGGCTGCGCTCGATACGATCATGCGACTGAACGGCGAGCGCGTCACGCTCGTCTCCCTCCTCGTCTGCGCTGCGCGATCCGTGGCTCTGTGTTCCGCAATCCCCTGGGACGGTGTGCCGCACTCGATGGCTCTGCTATCGGCGCTCCGCTCGCACTGAATGGCTGCCTGGAGCGAGGAAAAGCGGAGCGAGCGAGCGCTGCTTCTCCTCCTTTGAACGGACGCCCTGCATCGACCTGCCAGCGAGGGGGTGAGTGTCGGCGGCGGGGTTCGGGGTCTGTACCGGCGCCCTAAGTCAGCTGAGTTTAGGATTTAGGTTGATGACGGACGGTCCAGCAGATACGGGACAAGTATGTGACTTAGGGGATGGGTCCATGTTGGCACGGTCCTAAACTTTTTTTTTTTTTTTTTTTGCCTATCCCAGCGTTTTCAAAACACATGCAGCCTTTTAGCAACATGGAGCTAAATAGTTAATTTCATGTAGCTCATCTCTCGAACGGCAGTCAGGTTTTTTTGGCACGGCAGCTCGCGCCGGTTGTAAAGAATTGTGCCTTGTTGTGCTCCCCCCCCCCCTCCGCTCCGTGCCGCACTGGTTCCGTCTGGCTCGCCCTCAGCTGCTGCGTGTCCTGGGATGACCTGTTGATGTCGGTAGAATGGAGAATGGCAGGGGGAGCGATTTCCCCCATCACCAACATATTTAAATAAGCAACATTTCGGGGCTGGACAGCCGGCGTCGCAGCGCAGCTAACCTCGTCCGCACCGGCAGTAAGTGTCTTGTTTGTGTTTCGAGCGCGGCGGACTGTCGCGGAAATGTGTGACATTGTGCTGCTGGGCTGAGTGCGCGTGAGGTGGATGGGGCGCCGGGGCGAGCCCGAAATATTTAACAGTAGCGTTAGCTTAGCCGTTAGCCACCTCCACGGGCCTGCTGCGGATGGGAGAGGGCATCTACCGTTTCAGCGCTGTCAGCCACAAGGGGGGGAAGGAAGGAAGGGGGGGCAGATTACGACCGTTTAGTCTGCTGAAGATGGTCCAGATTAATACACTTGAGTGCCATTTTAACGGCACGTAAACAGTAACACACCGTCGCCCCTCAGCCGGGTATCACCGGGGCTTGCTGCCATCCTGTGTCGTCCCCCCCCTCCCGGTGCCAGCAGACGCTGGAGCTCTCCCGGCGGGTAGACTGGCACACGGCGCGGTCATCCCCATTACACGGCACCCTTTCCTGCTTAAACACCCCTGGACAGAGGCAGACTGTAGTCGGGGACGCTCCTAAGGTATGCAGCATGGAGTTCAGAAGTTTAGAAGCTTTTTTGATGTCTGTGCTGCTCGGTGTTCACGGACTGCTTGTTATGTAAGAACAATCAGGAATCAGTATGTGTGCCTTGCCTTGATGGGAGCAGCACAGCCATGCAGGCATGGGCCCATGAGAACCAGGAAATGCCTATGGAGGGAATGCATTGTGTGCCAGCTGCACCGGTGACTCCACAGTAATCACCCACAGAGCAGTGCATAAAGCCCATGCTGTTCTCCAGCGTAAAACTGGATGAACTGGCAGGTAGCTCAGGTGCGAATGTCCAAATATGTCCCATCATAACACAACATAAGTCCAATTTGATTTCAGGCAAAACATTCTTAAGGCTTACTCTGAAAAAGTCTAAGGTCTTAAGTATGTTGTGAGCATGTTTGACCTACTTTCCTCACCAGGCCGGTTGGTATGAGGTCTAAGCCACAGGGCTGCGTCGGGGTGAATTTCATTCGTTCACGTTGCTGCGCTCTATATATTTAATGGACCGAGGACCTCGGATGATCCCCTCTCACATCTCTGCAGGCCTCACCGCCCCTCCTTGGTGCATAAAGACGCACATGCACACACAAACACACACACACACATACACACACACAGTCGCATTCTCTCTCACTGTCAGAGCAAACTGTGCAAACACACCCTGCTCTCAGCGCCGTGTTTGTGTGTCTTTATGTGCACGCATGTGTGCTTACTGCGGCTCGCCAAACTGTAAACAAGCAGTATTGTCTAATGTCTGTGTGTGACTCAGTGTGCCTTTTGTGGGTTTGTTTGACTTTGTGTGTGCGCATCTGTGTTTTAGTATGAGGGAGAGGGAGCTTGAGTGAGACCGAGACAAAGAGAGCATTTCTCTTTACCCTGGAGCTTGGCTAGGTCCCAAATGAAAGGCTTTGGATATGATGGGGCGGCTCACTCCAGCCCTCGTCAGTCAGTCACACCAAAGTTGCTTGTGTGCTTCTCGCAGGGTGGGCTTCAGTCAGTTTGTTCTCACAGAATCAGATTGTCTTTGTTTGGTATGTATTTCTGTGTGTGTGTGTGCAGCATGCATGCAACACTTTTAAGTGGTAAAGCGTCCGCGTGAAAAGGATTGTCTAGGTTATGCATGCACATTTTGTACAGTGCAGGCCTGTAAACCCACTGTATACTAGATATAACACTGGTTAAAGTGAAGGTTTATGGTCAATAAAATGAATGGATCTGTTTTAGTGTGGAGGTTATATAGTAGTTGTGGGTACAGAGGGCATATAATGTGCTTATACATGTCCCAGTACTGATTCCTCTAGATTCCTCCCCATGCTGTGCTGTAGAATGAGGTCACGTATTCAAATTCTAAAACAGAAAAATATCTGGTATAATATCTGCATTGTGTGTTTCATATCCACAGCAGAGGGAAGTTTGGTTCTATTGAATTTCATTTTGTCAGGGATAATGTAGGAATCTTTGAGAGGGTGCGGGGCAAGGGGGTATGTTTGCCTTTGACTGTTTAGAGGAGTGAATGGAAACATGCTATGTGGTGTTTATTTAGGCCACACAAGTTTGCACATAGAATAACAGTACGTGACCCAGTTATCTAAGGACAGGGGTTTTATAGCTCACAGAAGACAGAAAGAAAAAAGGGCTTTTACCGAGCCTGCTCCTGGTAATAGTGCATGGCTGAACTGACGTATAGGATTAATGCAATGTAGATTATTATCTATGGAAGCTTCAATGAAAGTTTGTTTCAAATATCAACGTCCTGTGAGCCTGCCAAAGCCTTCAGTAGGACTGCGTGAAGAAATATTTGTGGCCTATGTCAGTTGGATATGCCAAGGAATATAAACCTTACTCAGGACTACCTTTCTGTGTAATAGAGGCATTTCATTATGGAGACTTTTCCCGAGTACTAATAAAAACAGACCTCCATTAGGTTTAGTGCATGTTTGGTATTACTCTGTCCCAGGGAAAGACGGTCAGCCATTTTACTGCATCCATCAATGTAAGAGTATGACATTCCTCACCTGTTTTGTTGTAGGTCTGTTCTCCCTGAGCTCTCTGTCTTTTAACATAGCCATGTTACGTTACACCCCCTCCTCACATTTCCTGCCAATGCCCTCCTCACACCAAAGAAACATCACAGGATAAAACAGTTTTTGTCATTGTTGTGAATAGGTCCAAGGTATCCCACCCTGCTCATATAACCAGGGATAAAGCAGTGTAACCCTTGTGTGAGAGGGTAAACACGGGGGTAATAGATGAGTCACTGAGTTAATCTGCATGTATATACTGTATGAATCTCACATAGCCAGTCCTCCAGCTCACTGAACTCACGGAGGTCTTGAGATAAGCTTGTCAAAAAAAAAAAAAACAACCCAAAACAACGGTGACTGTAATCCTGACCTAGCTGTTTAGTTGGTTCAAAACCTTTGCCCCTGAAAAACATGGTTTGTTGGGGTTCAAACCAGTTCTCCTCGATGTTACTGTGTTAATTGAAAGGACAGTCCTGCCCTTTTCTGACCTAGTTTTTAGTGACAAGATGGAGATCTGGCTGCACAAGCTATGTGAAGTTACTAGCCTATATGGTTGTCCAAGTAAAATAAATATCCAGTGTAAAACACTACAATCAAAACCGTGTTCAGGAGTAATGTGTATGACACTACATTTGCTTACCAAAGGTATAAACAGCAACAGCCTGATGCTTCCAAGTCAAGTTGACCCTGAGTGTAATAACCAGTGTTTATGTGCGGATGGGGTATAACTTTGTCACGTATTGTAATTGTGTCATTCCTCTCTTTCTTTCTGTCTCTGTCTTTTCCAACCAGACTCTTTGGTGGTGTGCGTAGGCGCACCATGGCCCAGACCCTCCAGATGGCGATCCCAAACTTTGGCAACAATGTTTTAGAGTGTCTGAATGAGCAGCGGCTGCAGGGCCTCTACTGCGATGTCTCCGTGGTGGTCAAGGGCCATGCCTTCAAGGTACTGATGAGACCGCAACGTATTATTGTTCTCATAATGGAAATTACTCTTATATTGAAAGTTGAGGCAAATTGCCTAACCTGCATAATATGTTGTAGTATTTACTTGGAATGACAGCTGGACCTCCCTAATAGCATGTAACTTCCCACTTCTCCTGTAAAGATGAATGTTTTTAGAAAACCTTTTTAAGAGTGATATTTGGACGTCATTCCTCACTCAGACAAGTTTGAATGATCTCCATCAACACCCTGTCTTCATATCAGGGAACTCTGCATGGGTTTGATTCACCACAAGCCCATTGCTTAGAAGTTCGGACCTAAGGTGTCTCGCCATCTGGCCATCCTTGGTTTGATGTCAGCAGCAGCCTTCTTGTCTGTGTTGCGATGCCCCTGAACAAAACATTCAATTCAGAAACTGTCTCTCTGATTTTATATCAGCAAGTGCGAGAGAAGAGTAAATACCTTAAATCTAAAGTACACACTTTCACTTCTACACTTAATATTCAAAATCAGCACTCTCAAAGGTTCTAATTCTTTACTTATCTGCTTTTGTCTTAGGCCCATCGAGCTGTGCTGGCTGCTAGCAGTTCTTATTTCCGGGACCTTTTCAGCAGCAGCAGCAATAGTGGAGGCAGCAGCAGCAATGAGATGAGCCCAACGGTAGTGGAGCTCCCGTCGGCTGTGCAGCCCCAGAGCTTCCAGCAGATTTTGGCTTTCTGCTACACAGGCCGTCTCAGCATGACGGTGGGGGACCAGTTTCTCCTCATGTATACTGCCGGCTTCCTGCAGATCCAACAGATCATGGAAAAGGGCACTGAATTCTTCCTCAAGGTAAAGCTGAAATGGTTCAGTAAAAACCTGTCGAAGCAATTAAGAGGGTAGCTAGGACATATTGCAATACAATCCGTTGTATTAATGTGGCTGCAAAAGTCTCAGTGGCAGAGATCCCAAAATGGGTCAAAGCACAGCAAAAATATATTTCTATTACTATTATTATATTATTTGGGTGAACTGGCTGTTTAAAATGTGAAAAGTGTTTATTCTAGTTGGAACACTTCTGAAATATATATTGCATTCAGAATGGGCCAGCAGTTTGGCAAAAAGTTAAAGGGTTCATCTGCAAGGGAGCATGTATGGGCTAAGGAAATTCAAGGGCAATCTGCCCTGTAGTTGTTGAAATATTTTGTCATCAACACGCGCCATTGGTTCTAGATACGGCAGTGGGGTACATAATCATTTGGAATCATTTTCTGAAAACCAAGAATAATCATACCAAATTTGAGTGGAATCTGGCCAATGGTTGTTGAGATGTCCAGCTGAGCTGTAGAGAGAGTGACTATCCTTCAGCCCAGCCACCAGCACGGCAAAACCATATCTATTGGTTCATCACTTTGTTTATGTATGCAGACACAAAGTTGATGTATACATTGCTTTCTAGGTCTCCTCCCCCAGCTGCGACTCCCAGGGCCTTCACGCTGAGGAGGCCCCACCATCTGAGCCCCAGAGCCCTGTAACGCAGACCAGTAACAGTGCAGCCCGGCCTGCCTCCTGCCAGACGCCGCTCTCTCTGGTATCACGAGTGAAGGCAGAGCAGCCAGCTAGCCAGCCGGAAGCAGCCACTCCTTACTCGGTGGTCTGCACTCCAGTAGCCAAGCGGCTGTGGGAAGGTGGCAGCAACCGAGATGGAGGTGGAGTAGGCTCAGGGGGAGGAGGGGGTGCCAGGAAGGCAGCCCGTTATTCCCAGGAGGTGGTGCGGGGCAGTGCCATTCAGAGCCCCGGAGCCCTCGGACTGGCCATGGGTATGGGTGCCACCGCATCCAGCCTTGCGGGCATGGTGGCCAGTGTCGGCACCAACGGGGGCTCTGCAGCAGGACTGGGCATGTCAGAGGGTGCCAGCCCCGGCACCCTGAGTACCTACGCCAGTGACTCACCTATCAGCTATCACGATGATGAAGAAGAAGAAGAGGGGGCAGATGAATGTGCCGAAGAGCAGTATAGGCAAATCTGCAACATGTATACTATGTACAGCATGCTCAACATGGGAGCTGCAGGTAATGGACACGAGACAGAATAGAACATGTAAATGCACCTGCATGACAAAAAGATAATGTGCCATTTAGTTTATGCCTACTTATGTTTTAGGTTAGAGTTCATTGTTGTCTTCTCTGCTGAGATATACTAGTTTATTTTTTATAAATCTAATAGTAATCTGATGCATTTCTGGTTGTCTATTTTCTCTGTGTGCAAAGTTTGAGTGGGTTTTATTCTAATTTTGCAGTATTGTGTTTCTCCAGCGTCTGGCGAACGCGTTGAGGCTCTACCAGACCACACAGAGACACGGGGTCGGATGCGAGGCAGAGACCTTACATGTCTCCCTGCAGAACTCATCGCTCAGATAGGCAACCGCTGTCATCCCAAACTGTACGAGGAAGGAGACCCTGCTGAGAAACTAGAGTTAGTCTCAGGTATGTTTGTGTGTGTGTTCAACGAAACCTGTCTTTACAAAGACAGACTTGAGTTTTAGAGGAGCATTGGAAGATACGTGTATATCTATATTGGAAAAGGATGCACTTAAATTACCAATGTTAGTTGATTCAAGGGATCTAAACAGGACGTTAGCAATGGCAATTATATGTATACACATATTTAGGGGAAGCTGTTCTCAAATGACTGTGCTTGGCATTGGCACGCAGAGTACGTGGCAGTCTTGCACATTTGACTCAGTTTGTTTATGTCAAGGACATTGTGTGACAACGTCTGTGTTACCTTATGTGCTGGGCTACATACCCTTCAATATGGTGTGTGTGCGGCTGAGAGAGACATGAATAAAGAAAGAAAAGGATGGAGGGAAAATACGACACGCTAGTATTGTAGGGTAGTTTAATAGTAAAATAAAAATGCAAAGAGAAGTTGCTGTGTTGCCATAACAATATTAAAAGGAGTAAACGATACCTATTGTGAAACCTGCGTCATAATTAAATTTCGATATAGAGCAATAAAAAAACATAAAACTTAAAAATGTAAAGCAAAGGGGCAGAGAAGTCGAAAGCAAAACTACGACATATAACTGAAGCACTGCTTCCTCACTCCCCACCTACAGCTGCTATGTTTGATATGAATCCGACTTGTCACTAGATAAACAAATACTCCATTCCAGTAAATCAAAGTGAAGAGGCGGACGTTATCTTTACTGTATACGGCCCACAAAATCTGAGCTTGAACAGGTCAAACGTGCCATGAAGTGGGACAGTACATGAGTACCGATCATGTTTGGGGGGGTTCATTTGTTTGCTGCTCTTCTTTGCAGGTACCTCTGTGTATATATCACGAGCCCAGCTAATGAACTGTCATGTGAGTGCAGGGACCAGACACAAGGTGCTACTGAGGAGGCTGCTGGCTGCCTTCTTTGACAGGTTTGTTCCTTCAGTCTGTGTCTGGGTCTATTTCTGCAAGTGTTTCATGTAAAGTTAAACCTTAGTTTTAATATAGAAATTAATGTATTTTTTTTTTTTAATCTGCTGGCATTAGAGAGATATAACGACTATTTTTGTTTTCCTTTGTTCCATACAACTAATTCATAGTTTTTTTTTTTTTCATGCACCAGGAATACTCTGGCCAACAGCTGTGGAACAGGCATCCGCTCGTCCACCAATGACCCGAGCCGCAAGCCCCTGGACAACAGAGTTCTGCATGCGGTCAAATGTGAGTGCACATGTTTTCCTTTCTGTGGCCACAAGCGTACAAACAATTAGCTTGGAATGTTGGGAATGAGGGTACAGATAAATGGGAATTTACATGCACTCATAATGTACGTAAACATATTGTGAATACAAATGTAAAGCGCAATGTTGCTCAATTTAAGGATTGGCTGTAAAATGCCTCAGTTCAGTTAACAGTGAAATACGTCGGTTTTTAGGCTACTTTTGCATGAAAGTGCAAATGGGAGATTATTTGCTGCCTTCTGCACCTTGTTAGCCTTAGGTAATAACTCACAGTGACCACTAGATAGCAACATTCACCGTGACACCGAATGTCAGGCTCTAAAGAAACAGTGTGCATATAACCAGGTGACAATGTGTTCAGGTGTTTATGAAGAAGGTGAAGCTTTGCTCAGAAATCCTGTCTTAACTCCTTTGACAGCTCAATGAAGTTTGGGTTTGCATTGTGAAGATGGACACATTTCCCTACATCTCGTTAGTGAAATGAGTAAAGCAGCAGCACGTGTTCTTAGAGTCTCGGAGCTGCTTCATTTACAACTTCCAGTTACACTTCAGTGTCGGGGCCTGTGTGAACTACAGGAGTCCTACACATATTCACTCTATGCTTTGACGTTTGTCCTCTTGATTCTAAGTTAGGGAGATCTTAGACGGTATTTGCCGACATTATCTGAGTGTAGGACATTCATGAGGAGGCAGATTTGAGGAATTTTTTTTTTTATGTCATTTAGATGGTTCAGGGTTTTACATGTACAGTCAAGTCTTGGGATGTAATTCCATATTGACAAGATGCAGAATCAATACTGCAACAGCTTTGATACATCAGACTGCTTAAATTCTCCATACACCTCGCAAGCAGGTTAGGTTATGCCAGAACCCCAGTGGAAAAAACAACATTTAAGGTTTAAGGTTTCAGGTTCCTGTCTGCTTCACGGCACTAGTTCTCGTCTTGGTTACAGTTCACAGCATAACGTGCAATCAGCCTACCTGTGTTGTTTTCCCTTTTTTCACGCCAGTTTATTGCCAGAACTTTGCCACCAGCTTCAAAGAGAGCGAGATGAATGCCATCGCAGCCGACATGTGCACCAACGCCCGACGTGTGGTCCGCAAGAGCTGGATCCCCAAGCTAAAGCTACTGATGGCTGAGAGCGATGCCTACACTGCTTTCCTCCCCGACGGCATCAAGATGGAGGATGACACCCTAGGGCCGGATCCGGCCTTCGACCCCACCTCTCTGGAGGCCACCGGCGGTGCTGGCATGGAGTCAGGTGGCTCTTCAGGTGAATCGCTACCAGGTGTGGGCGGGGACGGAGGACCGTTATTTTGAACATTGTGTCCGGGGGAAGGTTGAAATTTGGTGACACACGTACCAGTATTCCCCAGTTCTGCTTGCCTCCTCACTATTTGGCCCACGCTGATCTCTCACTTCTGACTGTATACTACACTGCTAGGGTCAACAGTTGTTGTTACCCTGATGTAACCAGGACATGAAAAAACTAAATTCTTTGCTTTGTGACTGTACAATGGAGTTAGTTGAGGAAAGGGAGAAAGTAAGAGGGTGTTTGGTTTTCTCCTAACTGCCCTCTGCCTCCCCTTGTCTTTTTAAGATGTGTAAGCGCATCCACTGTTGCATATTAAATACATTCCCTGAAATACAGGTGGTGGGGGGAGTTGCCAGTGCAGCCTGAGGAGGATGGGAGGACTGGATGGACAGGCTAGGCGTAGAGGCGGCGAGTATACTGAATTTAAGCGTCAGTGGCATTTTTTTCCATGTAAGCCTGACAACATCCAGCCTCTGAAACTGAACTAAATTTAAAATAAATACAATAATAATTAACACTACCTGTTCTTCCTCCCCTTGCACCTTCCACTCATCACCCTGCAAGTTTTCTTCACTCACCTTTTTTGTGACCAGAGAATCTGAGTGTTTCACTGTGCAGCGTCTTCTAGAAACATCGTTCTCTGTTTTCAAAGGTTTTAGCGTATTTCTCCATCAATGAACTGAATCCAAGCGATCCAGAGAAAGAAGGGGAAAGCTTTTTAATGAGATGATTATAAAGAAAATTTAAGGGCAAACGGTAATCAAAGATGGTCATATTTTTAGACAAATTATATTTATACAAGTGTCCATGCCTAGAAGGGTGTGAGCAAAGAGAGTGAGAGGGATTGTTTTAAAATCTCGATGTGCTATTTTTGCAGAAAAACGAGTATAATAAAGCAGTCTTATCATAGGACCCATAGTCATTTATTTTTATCTTTATTTGACAGTGCAGAGTGATGGAATGCGCAGTTGAACTGCTAGATCTGAAGCATTTCATCTCCTGTTTACTAGCTTAAAAAAGAATAATAAGGCTGATTCAGCTGGCTTGACTGTTGTCTATGATAACCATTTATTGTTAGGTTGTGAACCTGCAACATTTGCCGACTTCAGTAAAACATTTTTGTTTTACCCACCCTTTTGAAGATTACTTATAGAAATATAAAGGTTATATTGATCTGACAGCTCGGCAACTTTCTTCTTTGTACTGAAATTATTGGAAAGAATAAAACACTCCTGACATTTTTGTGCAAATGCAAAAGTCAAAGGAAATAATTATGGAATATTGGGACGTGCCTTTTTATTTAGTTGAAATCAATAAGCAGAAGCCTGGTGGGTACAGTAATGTTAAGCAATGTTGCTTAAAGCAAACCGGTTTAATGGTACTATCCGTGTGTGTGTGTGTGTGAAACAGTTCTTTGGTAAAGGAGAGTCTATTGCACGGCTGTGTCTTTTGGTATGTAGTTTATTCATGTATCTAATGCACCACCTCTTTCATTTTGCGCCTTCCACGAGAGCTAGAGCGGATGTTTCTGCACCTTAATGAGAAGAACCAGTGGTTCATGCACCTTTTTTGAGAAATGTGTAGCAACTGAACCCTTTTGGGTGGAATTTGTCATTTTTTTTGCATGTCTACCTGTGTTTCTTGTTTAAAAGTGGCACAAACCCCTACTGTAAATAATCAAGAAGACTGTTGAGTTAAATCCCAAGTGTTCTTCCTTTCTGTTGCCGGATGCATCGGATTATGAAATGTCAACAACAGACCTTTTAAAATATGTGAAAGTTTGTGTTTGCTAGAATCTTTTGAATGAATGTCTGTAGAACAGAGGTCAGTACGGGGGGATTTGTTATTGCTGTTGCAGGTGGATATATAAGTGAAAGTGGTCTGGGTGTGACTTAGGAATGTGTTCTTAACCTGAAATGCTCTCAAAGATGACAGATTACTGGCATTTCTAAAAAGGTTTTATTATTTCTGAAAACAGGTACAGTGTAAAAACCAGGGAAAGAATTAATGCTTCTCTTTCAAGGCAGTTGGGTCAATGTTATTGAAAGAAATAACGAGAGACATTATATTTTCATTATTGGTTCAAATTTCAAGGATGAGTTTACTCTGTTTGACTTGAGGGTATATGGACAGAACAAAAATGCAGTACCTTGTAAGTATTCCGTTAAGGGTAATGACAACAAAACCTCAGTAAACTTTGCATTTGACTGTAGATGCCACACGAGCACCCCTCCCCCACTTACCTCTCCAGTATCTTTATTCTACCTTCTCAGAAAAGACTGTTGTGCTTCCTGTCCTTCATGCAGCTGGTGTCGTGTTTTGCTTCCACAAGTTTGTTGGTGTGTTTCAGAGAGAGGCAAAGCAGTGGTTTTAAGTCGTTAAATCTGAATTAATTCAGTTCAATTTTATTCATATAGCGCTATATCATAACAGAGTTATCTCATAGTTCTTGTTAATATAGAGCAAGTCTAGACCAACTCTATATGTATAGACCCAACAATTTCACCATGAGCAAGCGCTGTGTGACAGTGGCAAAGAGACACTGCCTTTTAACAGGCAGAAACCTCAAGCAGAACCAGGC
>JAVQJF010082088.1:0-13023 GCA_036023855.1 Gadopsis marmoratus | reverse complement strand
GGTGGAGGCCAGCATGGCAACTGTGTCCCCATCGGTGTGTGAATGGGTGAATTAGACTACTGTTCAAAACTTAGATTACTGGTACAGCGCTTTGGGAACTGTTTCGGTTGAAAAGCGCTATATAAGAAAGAGTCCATTTACCTACGCCAAAAATCTGTCTAATGAAGAAAATGTTCTCCTAGTTGACTGTGGTAGGTAAGTTACAAATGACTAGATGTAGGCTATAGGGTGTTGCATGTAGTGACAAACTCACACAGAATAATAACCCAATCGTGCAGTTTTCCCTCAGCTCTACAGACCCTTTTAGTGTCTTTTTGGGTTAATTGTTTTGGTTTCCCGGCAGAATAAGTGCGCTCTCATCAACCTTCTCTCCAGCAGCAGCCACTTGTTGTCATTGTACGCGACCTGCCCAGCCCCAAACAGCGTTAGAGACTAGTGATGGGACTAGAGTCCTCGAGTCGAGTGGTGAACACCTCCTTTCTGTCCAATACCGAGCCTGTGTCGCTGTCACGTGACATTATTATTGTTGCACAATGTGAATGCAAAATGAACGAATCACTCAGGGACAAGATCCCTGCTTTGGATCTGTGCATTACAGACTAACACACCAGCTGTTTAACAGCGATCTGCTCTCACCTCTCTGCTTTCTGTGCAGCAGCACTGGCACCACCACTCCTCTCCTTTATGTTATAAATAAATGTTTCCAGTTCATATGAACTACTGGAGCACACAGTAATGTGACCTCAGGCCCCATCACATAGATACAGATGACACAGACAGATGTGTGCATGTGCGTCTCTCCCTGTATAACAGCATTGAAAGGGGAGCAGTGTATGAGGAAAATGAAAGACTAAAGCAAAGAAAAGCAATGTAAGGATGATTTCCTCGCAGTATTGGCGCAGGCCATTTCTGAGTAATTACTAAAGCGTTATTTGTGCCTCATCTCTTTTTTTTGAAGCCGATATGCAGAGAGCACAGCAGTGTGATGTTACATTAACCATTAACATTACCTCCTCACTTCCTGTCTCCATTGTGATGCTACAGTACAGTTCTTTTGTTTCAAAAAAATCTTCTGTGTTGTCTTTATCACCGACATAAGTGGCGTTTCTTTATCATTTGAAAAAATCCACAATCAATAAATTCAGAGTTGTATTTCCTGTAAATATTCTTTCACTACACGAGGGTCACAAGGCTGTTTGAAAGCCGTCTCCACACTGCCAGGAGTCAAGTAATTATTAAGGAAACACTTTTTTTAACAGAAGTCAAAGGCCAAAGGTTAGTGGGACTTGATAACAAGACATCAGCTACATATTTAGAAGATAAGAAACGTCTTCTTTTTGTCCTCCCTGTTGCTTCGTGGATGTGAAATAGCGGACTGCGTCCACTCTCCGCCCAGAGATCAGGAACAGAAAGCTGCCATGCCAGCTCTCACTGGACAAACACAGTGGTCGGATGAAGCTGTGGGCTCGCTGTTAGCGGGCCAATGGTCTGGCCTGACACTGCGCCAGAACTTCCTCTCTGGGTCATTCACTTATTCAATTTCAACCAACTGGACAGAAAAAAATAAGAAAGAGAGAGAGATAATATTTACCTAAAGGTTTGAATGTGAATTTGTGGAATGTGTCTCATATTTTCTAATTAGTGCCCACTGACCTGTTTAAAACCACGAAGCCCATTTAAACGAGCCCCACGTCGTTTCCATTAGCTGGCCCCATTTTAAACGAGTACACATGAAGTGAGCGGATGGGTCACTGGACCACTGGCACATGGCTATTTGCCTCCTCAACAACCACTGACCACTGCAACAGCTTTACGAGTGAATGAGTGCGTGCACATCAGGTAAATGGGTTAAACCTCTCCTCAAAAGAGGCCTGGTTATAGACAGACATGAGACAGTTACTCTGAAATCTGTAAAATGATTCATCTTTTATAAATACCGGTGGCCCCTGTCTGTGTTTCCTGTTATATTTTGAAATTCAAACCTGTCTTGTCATTTCAGTTCCTGCCCTCATGTCTCTCCCAGTCCTTGATTATCTACACCTGCTCCCCATTACTCACCTGCCCTGATTCCCTCAGCAGCCACGTCCCTACTTACGCCGCTCGCCTTCCTTCGCTCTTGGTCGGTTCATAATGGTTGACACTGGTCTCCGTGTTGTTGTCAAGCCTTGTTTCTGTTCCTTTGAGCGTCTGTAACCCGGATCTTCCTGTTTCCAGTGGCCTGTATACCTGCATGTAAGCTAACAGTACAAATAAACCCTTGACCTGCTCCAGCCTGCCTGTGTTGTCTGCACTG
The DNA here is from genome assembly GCA_036023855.1 of Gadopsis marmoratus. Classification (NCBI taxonomy): domain Eukaryota; kingdom Metazoa; phylum Chordata; class Actinopteri; order Centrarchiformes; family Percichthyidae; genus Gadopsis; species Gadopsis marmoratus. The sequence goes on along the minus strand of JAVQJF010082088.1, from coordinate 10,730 downwards.
GGGTTTTATCCCTGACACCCACAGTAACAACAATTCCACAATCTATTCATGCAGCTATTTTTTGTTTACTGTAAATATTATTTCCCTACATGAGGGTCTACACACTGTTTCAAAGCCTTCTCTGCACTGTAGTTATTGGAAGGGGAAAACCCTTGTAATTTACTAGCCAAAAGAGAGTAAAATATAAATATAAAAAGCAGGTGTGACTTTGAGGCTTCCCAAACAACCCAGCGAGCGTCTTCTGATCTGATGCCGATCGGCAGTCAGCGCTGCTTGTTGGAGCCAGAAAGGAGCTTTTACAAAATGACTCATTTCAGTGCAAGTAATGAAGTTTTAATGAAGTACTAATAGTTGGGACACAACTGTGGTCATGATTACAGGAATGTGAGTGTTGGTAGAACAGGTAATATGCTACTTCCCCCTTCGGCCCTCGGCTGCAGCCTCAGACCTGCTCCTCTGTTCGAGTGCTGGAGTCTGTTGGATTCCTATAAACACATCAAATGACTTTGTGCTGGCATCAGTGAAATCCACTGGCTAATGAATGGCCGACTGCTGACTGACTTTGTTTGGAGGGTTGTTATCTGACGTAATCCAAAGTTTCTTCCAGAAGACCTTTGATTTCATGAAGATGCATGAGGAGGGGAGCAGCTGACAAACCCAACAGATCAAAGAGGAATAGAGATTTCTTTTAAAGAGAGAGGGCGCTGTAGTGACGTGAAGTGTTTGTGTCCAGGAGGATCACGGCTGTGGGCAAACGGGGATGTCTTGGCACCTCGCTTGGAGCAGATGCACTTGTGATGTTGTGTTGTGTTGTCACGGTCTCTCAACCGAAGACCAACGTCTCGCTTTGACAGAGCGGCTTTGAGAGTGGTGGCACACACTCCTGATTGGCTGCAAGCATCCAGACCCTCGACACTGAACCCTCCTCCACACAGAGGAGGCTGTCGGCCACAAGCAAGATGAAGCACTGCCAGTTTTACACACACGTCGCAATCGAGCGTCTTCTCCCTCACGACACATGCAATTAAGTTGTTCATGAGGGCAAATTTTCCGAACGTCTTGGCACTTCTCTTACACACGCCTCAGTGAAATGTTTTAATGTAAATATTAATATGAGAGGATAACCAATGAAGCTCTGCACGCAGCCTTGGTTGAGTGCAGTGGAAACCCAGGGCCTATATGCTAAATCTAAATTTACTTCCAATTCCAAAATATTTGTCAGGCATCACAGAAAATAAAGCTTTCAGTTCTTGCCCAAGGACACTTGGACAGGAGGAGCTGGGATCGAGACACTTTTCACTTTTCATCCACAGTCTGTGCTGGTCACTGTGGTATTAGTCCTTGGATTATTTGTTAATGAAGTTAAATGTCGGTAGTGATGTTTTCTGTGTGCACAGTCATGTTTGGCTTTCTTTGCTACTAAACAGCAGGTTCCTCTTCTGTAGAATCCAAACTTCAGACACAGCTGCTAATAGATGTAAGATATGGAGATTATGCTGCTGGAGTCTTTGGATCCGCTTCAGTGCAGATTTTTAGCCACACTAATCGGACCTCCACTTTTCCTCAGACTGAAGTTCTTTAACAAATATTGGATGGATGGCTCTGACATTCAGTACAAATATTTAAAAGAGTACTCCACAGATGGTCAGCTCACTTCTTCCTAACTCCACACCCCCAGTAGTCTTCTGCCCCAACCAACGCTGCCTCAAGTGACATCACTTGAGGACCTTTATCACACAGCTCCCTCTGGAGGCACTGAAGGCTTCACACTACTGTTTCCACATATGCAGGAAACACACACTGATGTGTAAAATCTGTGGAGTTCCCCTTTAAACTTTCTCTATACGATGCTCTTTTCTGTGTGAGATCAGCCCTGATTGTCTTTCTTTGCTCATAAATAAGCAGGTTCTTCTTTTGTTTTCTCCAAACAAACACGTTTTTTCTTACTTTAGAAGCAAATGGCTTTAATATAAATGTGCTGTTGGTCTTTTTAAGAACGTGAATTTTCATGAATCAGGTATAGAGTTCAGGATCGTCACATCTTGGTGCATTTGGTACCTATTCAAATTTAGTTTAGTCAAAAGATGTTTGTGTACATGAAGAGCAAATAGGATTTATTGGCTGCACTTAGCCAAGTGTATATATTGTATAGTTTAAATCCACAGTTAATGCCTCTACACATTAACTCAATCAGTTATGGAATCCTTGACCTTTGCTTTGCATTCCACCTTTGCTTTGCATTCCACATTATGGGAATTATCTTTAATTATCTTTTTTATGTTTATTCTGTATAAAGCATCACTGTCACCGTGTCCACAGTGAGCTGCAGTAAATGATTTCTGCTCAGATATCTGTATGTGTTTGAAATAGATGTTAACTGCAGCATCACTCCTGATGCATGGAGTTGCGTGACAAAGGCATTTTCAAAGCTGAGCTCTGCTCACTGAACATGAGTGTGAGTTATTTACCAGCGTTGGGGAGACATTCCTGCTCGTAGCAGGGCTGTGGCAGTTACTTGGCCCGGTGGGTTTCCTTCTCCATCGAAGAGTCACGATGTCATTTCTAAAGGCTTCTCCTTTCAGAATTAGAAATCCTCCTTTTGTCTGCATTGGTCTGGGGATTATTTTCTTCCACCATAGCCTCTTGAGCTGCTTCCCCTCCTCCACTGGATGTTCAATTTATGGCTGCCTCCCACACCTCTCTGCTTCTGAGAATGCCTTCATTATTCTGTCTCAACTCCCAGGCCTTTGAGTATATGTATCTTACACCTTCAAATATCTCCCACGCTGAAATGAGAGCGCATAATTACTTTTGTGTCCTAATCTGATTTCACAATTTGCCCTTTCCCACTTAAACCGCCTGCGTTTGTGACAAAACCTAAGAGGATTTTGTAATAAAATCACTCCTTTCATTGATTGAAGGTGGCCTGTGGATTTTTATTTTGGTTGTGGAGGTTTACATTCAGTGTTACTCACCAAAACTCGCTGTGTGTTTCCCTGAGGTCTGACACACATGTTGAGTGCATTTAAATCCAGTGAAGTGTTTTCAATCCGTACATTTGGCGTACATCCATGTTCTGGGTGTGTTACTGCCACCTGTTGATCGGTGGAAGAGTGCGACACCATTAGAAGGGTGGTGTATCACATGCAGATAAACAGCGCTACTAGTGGTCAGAAATGCCACAGGAATAATCGGAAAAGTGCTGTCATTAAATGGGAGTTCAATAAATTCAATAAAGTTTTAATTATATAACACCACATCACAAAGTAATCTCAGGGCACTTTTTCATACAGAGCAGGTCTAGACTAGTCTAGGTCTTTGTCAGCTACATGAACCGAACTGCCAACCAAAGCACGGTCTCATTTCTATTTTCAGCCCATGAAAACAATCATTTAGTGAGCTTCCCCCTTTTTCATGCAGACTTTGTCTGCCCATGTTTGCTCTCTCCATGCAGCCAACTGCTGTAGCATGTACTGAAATGAAGAAATGTGTCTTGCAGTCTTTATTTGATGCGGTGCCTTAAAAACAGGTTTCCCACTTACAGAAATTGTGGATGTCTCTGTAGCCACATTGTCACGATAGCTTAAATTTATTTATCATTTAGAAAAAGAAGTAAACCAGTCAAATTTCAGTTTCTTGACACTTCACACTTTTACAGACAAGTCAGACAAGTCAGACAGCAGCTATTAGCAGTGTTACAGCCCCCTGGTTCCTGCCTGTTTCCTGTTTTACTTTTGGAGGACCGATCTGTTCACTATGTTATGATTTACTTCCTGTCTTTGTTCTTTTCCCGCCAGTTTTGATTATGTTCACCTGTGTTCTAGTGGCCTCTTGCCTCTTCTTGCCCGTCGCCCGTTGCCTGTTACCTGTTGCCTTACCCACATGTAAGCTCGTTTACTAGAAATAAATCGTTGAACTGCTCCTGTCTGTTTTCGGGTCCTTTCCCTGCCTCTGCTAGTGTTTTTTATTAATAACGTCAGCATGTATGAAGTCCTGCTGCTTAGACACTAGATATCTGCCAGATGGCTTACATTAGCACAAAACCACATATTAGATGATTGCAGTGTGTACAGGCAATTTGCCTAACTCTCATTAAACTGTCAATTCAGGATTTAATAAGTATTATAAATCAGCCACAAGAGAATATGAGGACTGACTCTGCGCAGCTGTTTAATTATTTTTCTCTGAAATATTGCAAGATGCACTTTCCACTTAATTCCATCAGTCTGCTCCTCCATCAGCTGTTCCGCCATGAAACTATGAGAAGGAAAAAGGGTTTTAGAGACTAAAGCAACCCCTTGGACATATACGGCAGTGAGGACATTGTCCGTTTTGGGAACTGCCCAAGCCTGTCTTGTTCCTGTCGACTCTGGGATTAATGCTATTTACTGCAGACACTATTTTGCCCCCGGTTATTTGTGTCTTTTGTATTGATGCACTCTGATGTAAATCTGTCTGATTCCTCCTGGCAAACACTTCTTGCTGGAGTGAAGGGCGCTGCATGACATGGTTGCTAGATCAATGATTGTTTTTTTTTTGGAAAAAGCCTTAATTTACTCCAAATTCACTGCAAATCGGTCCTCCCTAAAATAATCAAGAACTAGAGAGCTTTGTGCATCTGCAGTCTGACTGTTAGTGAGAATCTCACAAATGTTTCACGCCGAATGAACAGGAAGGTTTACTTTTTGGGAAATTAAACACTCATGCACAATAACTCATGACACCATAAACTCCTTCAGTCTGGTTTGCTCTAAACTGCGTGTTCATGCTTCTCATGGTGTCAGCCAGAAAGCCTCATATTGTTTTAAACCGTATATTTAAATCCCATTCAGTATGTAGTTGTATCATGGTATGGGCGAGATGGTCACTGCTGAGAGTTGAGATGGATTATTATCACTATTATCCCACGTGCGTATTTCTGTGTATACGGCATGTTCCTGATTGGACCATGTGACACGCTGTGCAGGCATCGCAGCAGTCAGGGTGGCCTGACGACACACGGGGTGTCGCTCAGACACAGGAATATCCTGATGTTTAGGCCAACACATAACAGTAGGAGACGTTAATGAGCAGAGACAAACGCACATATTCACAATCCATGTCAGTGCAGGAATGAATCTCTGCAGCACACACACCAGAGAACAGCATGACGAGAGAAGGAACTAGTAGGGCCGGCTGTGGCTGTGTGAGGCAGATGTTTCCCTGCTGCTTGCTGCCTCATTATCAGATGATACAGACGACGGAAGGCTTTGGTCAAGCTGCACGACACGCTCTGCAGCTTGTTTCATGTCGGCCGTGTGCTGGGCAGAGTTCACTCTGATTCTGCTGTTGTTTCTTCACATATTCTATTGGTCGAAAGCCTTCTTTGTTTTAGTGTTATCTTTCAAATACTGCATTCTCCCTGGCATACATGCTTTAGCTATTTGCTCTTTCTCATCTTTGTTACCAATCTGTTTGCACTATTTTATTGTAGATTATGGGTTTGTTTTTTTTCCTCTTCTCTCTCTCTTGTTTCTTCACTTCTAGTGTAAAGCACTTTGCCTTGCATAATATTAATATTATTACTTTATGTTCTGTACATTATAAAAACCATTCACATCTGTTTTTGTAAATGCTTTGCATTCCAAAAATCTCCATTTCAAAAAAACCATCAAAGAATGTGTTGATGCATGTGCTTTATGCGTTGCTGGATTGGAGGACTGATTGTGTATTTTTTGGTGAATGTCTCTCTCCCTCTCTCTCCTCTCAGAGTCTCCCCCTCAGCACCATGAACAAGATGAAGAACTTTAAAAGGCGTTTCTCTCTTTCTGTTCCTCGCACTGAGACCATTGAGGAGAACGAGTTCACTGAGCAGATCAACCAGCTCAACATACGCCACACTCAAGGTAAGAGCCCCTGTTTCCCATTCAGCCATGGGGAACCTGTTCATAACCTTAGGCATATACTTCCTAATTTTGTTCAGGTCCCAAGTTTTCAAAAATTCATCCCATTATATTTTTGAAGTGAAACTGTTTCAACCAACGCTATAGCCAGGCAGAATGTTGCTTTACATCTGTATGTGGAATTGTACTGTGCTACTGTGTGTTCTCTTTCATCCTGCTCTCACTCTATATCTTTTCTCTCTCTACCCAACCGGTCGAGGCAGATGACGCCGACCCAGAGCCTGGTTCTGGTTCTGGTTCTGGTTCTGCTGGAGGTTTCTGCCTGTTAAAGGCAGTGTTTCCTTGCCACTGTCTCCTAGTGCTGCTCCTGGTGGAAATGTTGGGTCTATACATATAGAGTTGGTTTAGACTTGTTCTATATTAATAAGTGCTATGAGATAATTCTGTTATCATATAGAGCTATAGAAATAAAACTGAATTGAATTGAAATTGAATTATCATGCCTCATAGAACTGATGGCCAAAATAAAACCCAAGATGTAATAAACCTCAGTTTTCCTTTGGCTTGGTGAGTACAATGACATTATTATTAATAGAAATATTAGTCAAAACTACAAAGCCAAGACCCAAGTTGTATGGAAGTATCATTTAAGGACTATTGACCCAAAAGCATCACAGAGTCCCAGCCTCTATACACATCCTGCCTGAGTTAAACGCGCATGACTGCAAGCAGGTTCAGAATGCTACATGAGGACTGGGACACCCGGAGCAGAGGCATTTCTGTGGCCTGTAGAATGAGCTTCTATTTCTTATATGCAGTTTAATCAGACAGGTTTTTTCTCTCAGTGTTCAAGCAAAGTAGAACATTTGGTTGGATCCAATCAAATGGAAACATCTGTAAATCATCATCATGCCATCATAAGTCAAACAACTACACACAGTGCTTAGTGCTGGCACTTCTCCTCTGTCATCCCTATTTTTAACATTGCAACACTATGAATTGTGGGTTATTCCTTGAGGCAAAGTGTGAAGGAGTGCAGACTTAAGGAAAGTGTTCATAAAGGGCTCAGTAAGGCTGTGAGAGAGCGCTTATATATTTTCCAGTTTTCCAGTGGGACTAAAGCTTCACAGCGCTGTCAGGCATGTGTATCAAAGTCAGTGATTCCAGAAAGGACGCCGGGATTAGAGTGCCTGCAAAATCCTTTGGCTAAAGTCACTATTATGTTCCTGGAAACATGTTGAGATAATGAGCATTTGCAGCATTGAGGATAGTGGAAGTATCGGTTTGAAAGGCATAGACTGTGGAGGTAAGAGGATGCTTCTCAGCCAAGATGCATAAGGCATTTAAACAATGTTCTCTTTGTTTGTATGTAAGTGGTTAAGGTTTGGGAAAGATCTCTGGACAGTAAAACAAATAAAATAAAATGTTAACTGTAGGTCATTGACAGGATGCAAACTCTGATCTACTGCATTACAGTCTGGCTTGCTACAGTCGCATCCACCAGCTCATCCTCCACCTCTCCACGCTTTACTTTTCATCACGCCACATAATGATAAACTCTACATAAAAATCTAGCACACACGAACCCCAACCCACCACGGAATGAGGAAGTATCTGCAGCTTGTTCTCATCAAAGAACAAAGTCTTCTAGCCCTTCAACATACGCAAGTAATGTGTTCTTCAAGTTTCTATGATATAATTACAGGTGTTTCTAAAGTTCTGTCCACTTTGTCTACATACAGACTGTATGCAGATCCTGCACTGACAACATTACTTAAGTAAAAGTACTTAAGTATATTCAGGGCAATGTACTGGAAGTATCAAAAGTAAAAATACTTAATGCAGAATAATGTTCCATGTTAGTTATCATTAGATCATTATCGCTCATGATTTACTGTGTAAACAGAATGTTGTAGTTGTGGTGCAGTTTGATTTGAACTATTTGAAATACAGAAGGGCTGCAACTAATGACTAATTAGGGACTAATTTGCTGATTATTGTCTTGATTGATCGATTGATTGTTCGGTTTGTAAAGCTTCAGAGAACCACTAAGAGCCAAAGTGACACCTTCACATCGCATGTTGGGTCTGAGCAATTAGTCAGACCTCGAAATTCTTCAGTTTACTGCTTAAACAAAGTACACAGTAAATTTACTTTTACTTCCTCCACCATCTGTCACTTCCACCATTACTCATGAAACCATTCAGTGAGCCCTGGTGTCCTGTATCAGTGTGTGTTTCCACACTGATTCATTCAGGATTTTCCTCTAATTTGTCACCTGTCTGTATACAGTATGTAGGCGCAAAGTATTACAAACATTGAACACAGCACAGTTTAAAACAGATCAGTTCTGCATTTTGCAATAACCCAAACTGCAGTCGCAATGTCGGGAAAGAGATAAACGCTACTAATGCGTTAGAATTCCTGTATGAAGTGGATTAAAGCCAGACATGTCTCCCTCTCTCTCCTCCAGTTATCTCCACACACACACACACACACACACACACACACACACACACACACACACGGTATCTACAGGTGGCTGTTTGCTTGAAGGATTTGAAGTGTGATTGTGCAGAATGCTGCTGTTGAAGCTGAGGTGCAGCTCACTTATAACTACTGTAACCTAAATCATTTTGCAGTTTGGAGCCAGAGATTGGCCGAGCGAAGCCAAAAATAACACTTGTCTGCACATGAAGCTGGCTGCTGCCCAACACAGAATACAGTACTGGGGAAATTATTAATTGCATTTAATGAAATAAATTGCGTTCTCAATATCATCTGGTCGTATCACAGCCATAAAATTAGTCATTGATTCCAATATCTGTATATTTTCGCCTAACCTTAAGGAGTGGTGCTATGAAACACATGACCCTGAATGTAACTTTGTTCCTTAAGATAACCTAAATGGTAAATGGACTTCACTTACATAGCACTCTTCAGCAGATGACAAAGCACTTTGCAGATTGGTCTCATTCACCCATTCACACACACATTCACGCACAGATGGTGACGTAGCTGCCATGCAAGCTGCTGGCCTCCGCCAGGAGCAGCTTAGGGTTCAGTGTCTTGCCCAAGGACACTTCGACGTGTGGACAGGAGGAGCCGGGCATCGAACCGGCCAACCATGGGATGAAGTCATTTTTGAAAAAGAAATTCTTGACTCAAGGAACATTTACCTCAAAACCTCAAATTACTAGTCAAGCAGGTGGTGCGCAGTCCCAGAGGTGGGGTTCATCTGTTCCCTACAGTGACTTATTTGTGTTTGTCAAAGACAAAACATTAGATTTGATGTTGGATTTCAGTTAATGCTGTTTCACAAAACAGCATTAACCTGAAGAGCCTAAAGAGACCAGCTTTCGCTGTTTACTGAATTGCAGTTATTTAACACAAATAATGGCAAACTGGGAGAAACGGGATGTGTTTTGTGCTGCAATATTACAGGTGAAAGTTACTAGTTGCTAGTTTTAGGGTGAACTGTTTTATCTCCTCTCCACAAAAGCCCTGCCCTCTTGCTGATGTGCATACATGAAACCATGGTTACCAAAAGACACTTTGTGGTTACAATTAACAAAATGTACAACTTAAAGAGTGTTAAAATGCAGCAACAAGTTCCATGTGGACAAATATATAAGAAATAAAATAAAAGGGAGACTGGGGCAAGCTAGCACGCTATCACCGAGTTACACGAGTTCTAAAAGACAGATTAAAAATAAAAAAAGGCAGCTCTACTCTGCCTCTCATTTTGCTAAGCTATGGAGAGAGATGCATTTCCTCCACACAGGAACAGCCAGGCGTGTTGCTCTCCGTGCGGCTGTGGGGAGGCAGCACTGATTAGCTCTGACTCTGTTTGGGTTCAGAGGAGCGGAGCACAAATTGGAGCAGACCTCTAAAAATAGGATGCGTTATTTACCCCTCCTAACATCCAGGCCTTTGTGTATGTGTGTGTGCAGGCAGGCTCTGCCAGCATCTCGCAGCACGACATTCATGCACATAATAACAATGCGCACACACACACACACATGCAGAGATGAAGAGAGGCTCCACTTCCTGTGAGAAGAGGCCTGAGGGTTGAATGTTGCTCTCTTTGTGAATAAATCTTTCATTTTCCATACAGATGCATTAGAGATAGCATTACTGTTGCTTTTACCTGTGTGTGTGTGTGTGTGTGTGTGTTTGCACCCATGTAGTGTGTATTTAGTGCACCAGGGCACATCATACTAATGCTTCCTCACTAATACTTTGCTCGTCCACCAGCTTAATCCTGTGACCCCTGATCATCGTATCTGTCCAATCGCTTGCCTGCACCATGCATACTGCAGGCGGGCTGACCTTTGACCTCTGATTGATGCTTTGACCTCTGGCAGACTGCCTGGCTTTGGCGGTGAAAAGGGCATCTGTCATGCTGTCCTCAGCCACCGGCTGTTTCTTTAAGTGCAGCCCACATGCTCCAGGGTTGCAGATAGACTCCTCCCCCTCATACTCCGCCCCAGTGTGTGTGCAGCAGTGGGACGTTAGCTGGAGGCCCTGACCTCGTGTTGCTTTGTGCGCAGAATGCTGCACAGACTGCTGTGTGGTGTTTGCTTTTTATATGATTAACAATGGGAGAAAGAATCATTGATTAAGTCACTCATAATAAAATGTAACGGTTTAACTTCTGTCTCTCTCAGCTTCTTGCAGGTTCTTAAAATCTTTGACTTCAAAAAAGATAAATACATGCAGAGTTTAACCCTCATGCTGTGTTCGTTTCATGTTAAACAATTTTGTGTTCCCGGTCAAAAATGACCGTACCAATAAGACTCATCATAAAAACTGTAATATACATATATTATCACAACTTGTTGTGTT
>JAVQJF010082082.1:0-14138 GCA_036023855.1 Gadopsis marmoratus | reverse complement strand
TTTGAGAGGGGAGGTCTAAAGTGAAGGATTCTTCATCTTCTTCAAGGGCATTCAGCTTGGATGCTTGCAGTCACAGGGGACTTCCTAATGACTAGACCATGCTGCTGCACTGTTTCTCGATTAAACACATCTATTTCACATAAAACCAAATCATACCCAAACATGCTTCATACCCAGGAACATTAATATATTAATATTAATAAGTTCCCCACTATCACATACACTTTTTTTTTCATACTGGAAATGTCTTTTTATATTATGTGCTAATTGGAATATGTATTTATTGTTTTAGTAGCTTAACTCTAAAATAATTATAATAAACCACAACCAAAAAAATAAATAAATAAAAGGGCAGAATGTGCCCGTCTCTTAAATCAGTTCACAATCTGCAGGGTGAATGTGTTGGTCTTTTTATCACCACACACAGTCTTTATAACACTGGCTTAAATGAACAATCATGTGATCTCCCCCCCATCTTCACACACACTCAGCCCCTGTTGATCCATAGTAGGGGGTCTATTTAACCCGTTAATTAAGAAGCACAGAGGAGGCTGTAATCCTGTCAGGGAGAGGAGGGTGATGTGGTGAATGAGGGGTGTGTGAAAGAAAGACTGAAAGAGAGAAAAACCGCTAAGAAAGGGTTGCCCATTCGCCCATTCACACATTCCATCACCGTCAGAGTCGGCCAACAACATGGCGGCCACAACAACATGACCGTGACAGTGCAACACAATCCACCCCTCATTTCTTTGGCTCCTTCTCTAATGCCACACATACAAGCACGCGGCAGGCCGACCTCCCCTGCGGATCAGCAGGCAAATTAATACATCGACTTTGAGCAGGCAACTGGGGGGTCAAAAATCCCTCTTATTGCCTCCCTCCCTGCTCTTGCTGATACAGTAAACCTAAGGCTTTAAAGAGACAAATAGATTAGGGATAGACAGACAGAAAGCCAGAAAAACAGCCAGCAAGGCATACAACTAGTGACCCAGTCAATAAGCCAGTCCGTCAGTGCTGTCAATGGGCGCTAACAGTCTTATGTAGAGCCTGGGGCCACTGGGCTTTCTCCTCTCATCTCCTGGCTTTGATTGGCTGGGTAAGTTAGGGAGTAGTGTTAACCTATATATGACAGGCTACATTACAGTCAGCATGGGCAGCGAGGCACGTGCTCATTTACACACACAAAAAGTAGGCTAAACGCAAACACACAAAGGGAAAATGCAGTCTACATTTGGCCACGTGTTTGGCACAGAGCTTATGAGCTGTACTGTCCAAACACAGCGGGGGCGTGTTTTGCCACACACACACACACACGAGGCCAAACAGCTACTGGGGAATCAGGGGGATGAGCACTTATTAGCAGCTATGCTCGGGTTAACAGTTCAGGATAATTCTGTGGCTGGGTCTGTTTCTCTAACATCTGAATTGCAAACTAAAACAGGCTGACACCAACATGAGAAGTCACCCACCAACAACTAACGGGAAAATGTAATCAAGATTGTAAAATGGCAACATTTCAACCAGTGTGTCCTAATAGATCTCATTCAAATACCCAGATCAAAGTTCTGATTAATTTACATGCCTTGTGGAAAACAACTAACCCAAGTCAGTTTATATTAAGTTTTTGTTTGTGAAGTTCCCTATTAGCTGACAGCTCAATAGGAAATATGACAGGAACAACTAACATATTTAATGAATTTATAGGATTTCATTTTGAATTATAGATACTTCAACACATATTGTACATGCACATCACTGTGACCTTTACGGCACACACACAGAATCAAGACCCAGACAACGGTGCATACATGGGCAGAGTAATTCAAGAGTAATGACTAATAAAGGCCTATAAATCAAATTTAGTTTTAGTACTCCGAGTATAACCTTAACACAAGCACAATAGCTTTGTTTAATTTTTCCCCGGCAGCTACAATAATTGGAATTCTGCCTTAATCGTGTTATAATCAAATCCTGTTATGCTGGAGTGCCTGTCAACACACTGACCACCTTTCCAAATCAAAGCCTGTAGGTGCAGTAACAAACAGGCCAGCTAACCAGTACTTGGACAAATGCAATTCATCTCAAACTAGTGAGGAATGAAGCAACGACTTTGGAGTCTTCCTTCTAAAAAATACATTGCACTACACAAGTCACACAGTATCAACTATCAGTTTCCAATACTAAGATATTACAAAGCATAAGGTTAGTATTGCAAGTACCTCAATATTTTATATTTTGCTATGATGCCAAATGCTCAAGTTTGACTGCATCCCAATTCCTCATCCCCCACCCATACAAAACAGACCAGTGAGGATGTGACCATTGGTATGTGGTTCTCGCCACCCTATTTCCTTGTCTTGGCTTTTCATGGACTCTTTTCTGTCCTGTCATTGTGTTTCCACAGGGCCTATTCCAAATTCCTCTCTGCCATTGTATCCATAGGGACTGCAGCTAAAGTCATTCCTGCCAGCTCGATGTGATCAGATACATCGCCTTGTACTGGACCATAAGCACTTAGACCATAAAACATTTAAACACAATTCAATGTCTCAAATAATAGGCAAGTTGCTTGTATTATATTGGTTCACAAAGTGAAACCAGCACGGTATACAATTCATGGAGCTATACGCAACATAGTCATACTGTACTTGCTACTCTGTGTTCCTCTTTTTAAATCAAATGTTGTACTTGGGTGACTTATTAATTCTGCTGTTAATTCTCAAGGTGAAGCTGCTGTTAATGAAACTAAACACTTCCTGCAGATGTTTCACAGCAAAGGGAACAGAAGGGATTGCATCCCCTGAGCCACTGAAGGGCATGTAACATAAAACAGATCAAGGAAGTGTTGAGTTTGCACTGACAGCAGCAAAATGACACCAAAAATTGGGGTGGATCAGACAGGGAAATTTGAAATAAAACAAAATCTCAGTCGCATCTATAAGCCTGGTTCTCTCTTAAATTGAGGTAAATAAATTATTTAAGAATTTACAGTTTTCTAAATCCTGTTGACATGCTCCTAAGTACCAGTAACAGTAGTAACAGTACGAGCATCAGTACATCCAAAAACACAATGTCAAATTGTTGTGGGCAGTGATTCATTCATAGTCAAATGAAACATATTACATTCGACAGTTAATACTATCTATGCCTTTTCCTGATGCATGCTGAACTAATCCTGAGATTATATTGCTTAAAATGCCAACCACAGGACACCAGATTGATTTTGAATGGCTAGAGCTGAGAAACTGAGCAAACCTTTGTCTAAAATCCTGACATGGTCCCTGTGGGGTTTAACATGTCCTTGGTTGTGGGATTCTCAGTGCCTCACTTTAACACAGCCTTGTTAAAGTTTTGTCCTCTCAAGGTCACAGCTGCCGTTTCCTGTCTGACTTGATACACATCCTCCTGCTAGACAGACACAGAAAGCATGGCATGACACAGAGATGATTATGAGAGATGCCAGATTAACGTCTGATTCTACGCCTTGATGTGTAGAAGGGATGTGGAAGGAGGTTTCTGCTCATGGTGGAATTATTGGGTCTCTGTAAATATAGAGTTGGTCTAGACCTCCTCCATTTGGAAAAGTGCCCTGAGATAACTTTGTTATGATATGGCGCTATATAAATAAAACTGAAATTAAATGTGGAGTGGACCTCACAGTCCAGGCAGCAGCAGCTCTGCCCGCCTCTTTTCTCTACTCCAGCTGGACTCCCAACGATGCCTGCTGTAACTAGCCTCAAAGAAAGCCAAGAATGGCTTCAACATGGTGGTCAAAGAAAGGAGGAGAGAAAGGGGAGAGAGGTGTGTAATGGACAGAAAAGGAGACACAGAGATGAAGAAACAAAGTCCAGCAGGAGAAGGGACAGGAGAAAGCGGTACAGCAGCAGTAGGTGTTGGCACATGAAAAGAGGGACGACAGAAAGTGGGAGACAAATGAGTTGGTAGAGTGGGAAGAAAGAAAAATGAAGTGAGGGTTAAGACAAGTAGTTCAATCTGGGGCTGCAACCAACAACTGTCATTATCGTCGAGTCTGCCGATTATTTTTCCAGTGTATGAAATGTCAAAAAGTAGGGTAATAAGACCATTTCCTACAAATCAAGGTAATGTTTTGTTTTGTCAAAACAATCAAAAAGTCAAAGATATTTCATTTACATGAGTAAGAAAAGGCACAAATTCTTATATTTGAGAAGCTGGAACCAGCAAATGTTCATGCAAACAATTAATCGATAAATATATATTTATTTATATATCAATGATCTTCAACCATGTTATGCTTGATTAGCTCTAAAAAAGGGCAGCGATACATGATTTGTTGACCAAGGATTTAAATTTAACTTTCAATTTTCACATTAAACAGCTTTCCCCTCCGTTATCAGCCAAGCCTCTAAAAAAAGCCAGGAATTTTACACAGTTCAAAAACAAAAGAAAAAGATGAACGTACGGTTGAAATAAAATTTAAAAAACTGGAGAAGCGCCGACTCATGTTTCTGTGCATGTGGCCCTTTCTAGATGCTGCCTGTAACAATAAAAACGTTGCCAGATGGTCGTCTAACCTCTGAATATTCTACTAGACCAACAAAGCCATAAAAAGCATAGCATGAGCATAATATAGCCCCCACATGTTAGTATAATAATTATCAGAGAATCAAATTATGCATCTGATAGTCTACAACAAAATCAAGTAATTTTCAATTCAACAGTGTTGTTCCTCTCCTACAAAGCTCATTGGTCCAGGTCTGAGTGCGTTTGTGTAGGAATGTGTCATAAAGTCAACTCTGTCCTGAAAGGAAGTGATGACAGGCGTAGTATGCATCCTGTGTATGTGAGCCTACACAGTGGATGGACTTTAATGTGGCTTTCGAATGTGCATTCAGTATTAATAGAGCCATATATATACTGACTTACTAGGTTGCATCTGCAAAAAATATGCAGATGCAAATGCTGGAGGGTGATAGTTACATTCACGTTATTTAATACTGTCATCCCCACGTACGCAGCCATTCAGACAGATTCACAGACATGCTCGGATCTGTCTGAATACTCAAGCCTACCTACAGAAACATTACGTTGCAACAAGCTTAACAGCATTCTTTTCATATACTTGCACATTCTTCACCCAAAACAACCAGTTTTCTGACTAATATTCAGGATTAAAGCCGGGTCACACAACACTGCAATGCAAGACGGTGCAAGTAAAACTCTTAAAAACAGACAACATTGCTCGTTGCGCCAGTCAACGTGACAAATGTTCTGTAAAAATAAAAGTATGACATTTCAATATCGTTTTATATTGGAGGTTTCCATCTCAAATCACATAACTCTGTCCCAACAGCCCGTAGAGGTCAGACTGGTCTGACTGGTTCAACGAACAGGCCAATGAGCCAGCGCGAGTCTACAGGACTGGCAGAAAAACAGAATTCAACTGGACAGTTGTCACTCTGACAAAAATTTAATTGGCCCCCTCTTGCTGAGCGGGAAAACTAATTGGTTTGACAGCACTGAGGAGGCAATCTAATTGGCTAGGTAATGTCAGTCAGAAGAGGGCAGGGGGGAGGGGACGTGGTGCCATCTGGGTGACAGTAAACCGTTAGATAATCCTGGGGTCTCTCTTCGTCTCTCTCCATGCTCTGCCATGCTGTTCCCTGATGACAACTGCTGCCAGCCTGTCTGCGCTGAGGACATACAAAGACATTCACACAGCAACACTACAGCTTACAGTACAACAGCTGACGTCACCAAGGAAAATGTTAAAAGCTCGAGTTTCTGCAGCCAGAGTACTGGAAGTCGGTTTGTAAGAGTGAAAGAGAAAAGCATTGTGTTCTGTGCACACATTACTGCACGCTAACTTTCATCTACTAATGTGTGTGTGTGTGTATATCGTTGATGTTTTAGCATCCACCAAGTGGAAGTGTTAAGTGTTTTTTCAGTTTAAACAGCGGAGCCGACATCAGCGAAGACTTTTTAGTACGATCAATCGCAGGCAGCGCCAACCAACACTCACTACAGTATATTTGAAGCTGTCAGAACAGAGGGCGTGAGGAGAAAACAAAATGCGTACGTGAGATTGTGTTTGTGGGAGTCCAAACATTTCAACGAATACAATCCGTGTTAATTATCGCCTACAGTTGGTCAAAGAAGTTGGAAAACTCACGTGTGGTTTCTGGGCTACTTTTAATGAGCAACAGTGTAAGAGAGAGATGACAAGAGGGAAGGACGCATTACTCAACACCCATGTAATTCCTCCAGTCAAAATACAGGCTGAAAAGTGAACAGACTTTGTATCATGCACTCTGTTTCAACTACATTTCTGTCTTTTAATATTAAATTAACTCGTGCTAAATTTAAAGATATGAACCGGACAAGGGAAAAAAAAAACAAAAACCATAGCATATCTTTTTGACGGGTATCATCATCAAAAACCCCCAGCAATAGCTGCAAAGTTTAGATGCATGAGTGGTGACATACATTTTAGACGATGATACGGTCTATTTTAGTTAGCTGAGGTGACCACACAGTGCTTATAAAAGTGGGAGAGGCAGACAAAGAACAGCCTCACCAACATAACGTCTGACCAATACTGTAGGCCTTCTGTGTGGGAGGGTGGCTGGGCAAGATGACTACCAACAGCTGCCTCAGTCCAAAACCCAACGCACAGGAAAAAGAAAACCCACAGATACACATACTCCCACACAGACACAGGAGCCCTGCAGAAAAGCACACACAAACATAAATACACAGAGCTGGCTGTGAGTGGCAATCCCCGACATCCTGTCAGGCGATCGCTAAGCCAGTCACAGTTCATTTCAGCTCTACGCTGGCTGTTCTCTACAGGAGCACTCCACCAACCACAGAAAATTCCCATCCGGCTCATTCCATTTATTTGCAGACAGAAATCCTACCGAGTATCCGATCAAACATCTCAAGTTTAATATGTAGAGCTGTGGAGTTGCCATGTGGCTCGGCAAATCGGGGATTGAATTTGTCTTTTTTATGTCACCCTCTTTCCCTTTCTTTGCACATCTTCCCCATCATGTTTCAGGTTTTTAACCAGTCTGGCAAATGATTTTCCATCTCGCTCACTCTACCAACCCTTCCCCCTCATATCCTTCCGGTTGCTTTCCACTACACAATGTCCCATAAGGGAAAATGCTCTAAAAATACTGCTGACTTGTTCACAGCTTTGAGGAGTGTGTGTGGAAGAGGAAAAATGGCCATGTCCAACCTGCAATAGCCTCCCTAAACACCTTTCAGCTGTGAAGGATTCCTCAGAGTGTAGAATCAGCCTGGAGGCACAGGAGGAGGGAAAAACAAGCATGGGAAAGAGAGGTGGAAGAGGTAGTGAAAGCTGAAGGTAGGCGGCTTAGTGGAGTGATGCATTGGAGCAGCAGGAGGTCGAGGACAGTGGAAGAGGGCAGAGCAAGAAGAAAAAGGACACCAGCCACAAACAGGAAATGACCATTCCGAGTTAATCAGCTCCTCATGCAACACAGCTACAGCTTAACCCTTCTCTACACATTTTCCCCTTATCTAGACAATTCTGCCAATGGAACCTTGGAATACGACACACACCAACGCGAGGTGACACAAGATGTTGCCCTGTGAAACTGCAACAAATTATAATCCCTTGTGAAGAGAAAACCAATTTCCGCTGGGAGCAGGCATTGGTTGAAAGCTCCTTTGACTGGCAAAAAGGAGGAGAAAATGCTGACAGCGTGATGTGCGGCATTAGTGGAAAAATGTGAAAAATTGCCCCGCTAGTGGGAAGTAGCAACCTTAGGCCAGACAAAGGAATGGAAAGCTATCTTCGGTCATGCTATGCGATAGGAGGTGACTGGAAAGACGGGCAGATTTTGACGCCCAATGTCTCAACTTCCCTTTTAAAGTGAATGAAAAACAAACAACTGTGTGTCTGTGCCGGGGGCCTGCTAACATTCGCATTAAAGCAGCATCTGCACTGCTGGGCAACCTGCATCCACAGTCCGGCTGCTGACCTGCGTTTCTTCGCTTGTGGCTACTACTTCCAGTTTAATCTGCAGCACAGCAGGAAACGTGAGCTCAGTAGCTTCCAGGGGCGTGGGTGTCGGCTGCGGGTGGCCGTCTGTGTGAGGCTGCTTGCTGCCTCCCTGCACCACGGATGCTTGTGGGCGACCCACACCGCTCCTGACAATAACTCGTCTGCAAAGGGTTTCCGACAGTGTGACCCCCATCATTGCCCCCCTGATACAGAGTCCCCTTTGTGCTCAGCCTACATGCACATCAGCTGACCATTTCAAATGCTACACAGGGGCTGCAGAACCAAACCACCTGCATGTGTGTGCTCACCTGAAACGACCAAGCAAGATTGTGAGGCATAAACTGTGTCATCGTGGTGCGTTTGAGGTCCCAAGCAAAAGGTCTGGCATGCTCTCATCTGGCAGGTGCTGCAGGAGACCGATGACTTGGCAACATTTGGGTCTGTGTCAAACTACTTACATCTGAAGCATGACCTCGTTCAGGTAAATCCCATCCACTAGTTCAACGTACTCCGATAATTTGGTGCAGTCGGCTGCTGTCGGCTGACCGACCGTCTTCACCTGGAAAGAAACGGCACAACGCGAATTAGGTGTCGGGATAAATCAATAAACACTTGGAAGCCTTAGCTCGTTTAATTCGGGAGCTTAACGTCACATTTGAACAGCAGACTGAGGATCTTACCCAGCAGACCAGGGGCGTGAGCATGAACTGCTCCAGCAGAGGGGCGAAAACCTCGTTTTCCATATTTTCCAGGCGCCGTTTACTTCAGCAGATGCGCGCGCGCGCGCGTGTGTGTGTGTGTGTGTGTGTGTGTGTGTGTGTGTGTGTGTGTCAAACAAAACGTGCACTCCCGTGTAAGAACCGTGGGTTTGTTCAGCCTCCGCTCATGTAGCTGATTCAATTAAGTCGACGCTCATTTTGGCTGTAAAGGCGTCCAGGGGCTTCTCTTAAAAGGAAAAAGAAAAGGAAACGTTAATCCAGTCTTCCTCGACACGAACCAGCTGCTGGGCTCGACTACCTCGCGGGAAGGACAAGGACTCACATTTTCTTTTTCGTTAAAAAGACCAAAGACTCAAAGGTGTTTCCTATTTTAGCGTCCGCTGTCTGTCTGTCTGTCTGTCTGCAGAGACGGGCTACAGGAGACCTGAGCCAGGCACCTCTGTATGCTAGCTACTCTGCAGCAAAACTCCTCCGACACGACTAGCTGAAAGAAGACGTCCAGTGCGGGGGAGAAATCCCAGAGGTTCACGGTCCTGGCTCCTGAGTCGCCGGTTCGCTCCTCGCGTGAACTGTGAAGTCGTTTCTGACCCGGTTCCTCGGCATCTCCTCCTCCGTTCGAACGCCGCATGCTAATGAGGCGGAGGGAGCTGCAGAGAGGATGACTGGAGGACACTTGGCGCCGCCCCCCTCCCTCCCTGTCTCTCCCGTGCGTCTCCCTCCGCCTCTTTCGCTCTAAACGACAAATAGGGCCCTCGTCGAAGCGCCCCGTTCTGGTTAACAGTTCTTCAAATGGTTCTTGGAAAACATTTGGCCGTCCAGTGCCCTTCTAGTATTTCAAGAGCTGTGTTGGAAATCAGGTTTTTAAGGGGCGATGCAGGTATAAATGGGATGGGAATAAGTTTGGCTGCAGCTCTAGTGCTGTAATTTACATGCCATGACCATGGCAACGTTTTTTGCTTATTTTATTCCTTAGCAAGTAGCAAAACCGGGCATCCACAGATACCTTTTGTCTGCATTTAGAGCATGCTGTGCATTAGAGCAGCAAGGCAAGGAGGCTACTGACACCTGGTGGGTAATGCACAAAAACTACTGTAAATGATTCATCTGTGAGCGTTATCCAAATTTACATATATAGGAAGTTGAAAAATCATTGTCCAATCAAAGAATGTACCCTTATCAAACTGAAAAGATGCAAATGCGCTCAATCACATCCTGTTTGACAGAACAGAAGGACAGTCTCAACAGTGTATCATGCAGGAACTAAATTATATACTAAATTAATATTTCTGAGCATTTAAAGGGGAATTTGGGACACACAGTGTATTGAGTTGGCACAAAAAGATTTAACGGCAGCTATTTTGATAATTGATTAATTCTTTTGAGTCAGTTTTGAAACACAAATGGCAAAACAAATATGTTAAATCAACCTAACTCAGAATATGTAATAAACTCTTGCTGAATGACGTTCTGTAATGTGGACTTACTGCGATATATTCAACTACTGAACACAAATTTGACACAAGAAATGTATGGCGAACTAAAGTTTATACCAGCAAACACTTATTTTAACCACAACGTGTTTTTTTTTAGCTGTATCAGCAGCATGGTAATGACTGCATGATAAGTCCAGACCCACAGTCAATCACCATAAAGGAAAGAGACACCTAATCAACATCTGATGAATGGCTCTGTCGCTGTGAAATGGGATCAGAGGCCGTGTGGCCAAATAGCCAATTAAAGCACAATCACTGATTTGGGAATTGGAGACCTGGATCATCTCTCAGGAACCCAGTTAGATTGAATGGACTATTGTATGTTTCCCTGTATCTTTAAATACGCAGCTTTCTTGGATAAGCAGAGGTTCACATCTGCATTTAGAATAACGGCCACTGTGGTTGGTGCTTCAGCTTGATGCTGTACAGTATGAGATCCTGACACGGCCTGGTTTGTCTTGTTTGCTGCAGAACGTCAGAGAGTGCACATAAGGAGGTTACAGCATCCAGTGGAGCTTCTTGAAAATTCGATGTATGCCTAAACAGCCTACCAAAAACTATCAAACAAAAGGGGATTTTTATTTCTCTATTTGTCTGTCACTTATGCTGAAGTCAAATATTACATGCTCTTTAAGTTTTTATAACATTAAATATTAATTTCGATCAAAGTAAAGGTTTGGGGAAAAAACCATCCTTAGTTACATGAATTATTATTTTAACCTTCAAAAACCCAGCTGAATGTCTGCTTCATTGGGACACATGTTTAAGGATCCTTATTTATATTTATTATTATTTTAACCTTCAAATACTCAGCTAAAAATCTGCTTCATTGGGACTGGGTGGGTATGGTTATGTCAGATTTGACTGACAGTGGTCTGGCAACACAACCAACCAGCCCCACATCTGTCATCACATTCTGATTCAAATGAGGCTAAATGTGGATTAGTAGAGATCCATACATATGAGTAGCATATCAGTTTTTTTCCCAACTGGGTCCCGCCCACTTTAAACCTAAAACTTAGTCTGGCTAATATTCGGATGTTCAGTAGCCCTTTAAAAGAAAATACCAGTTCCAGTATTACATAAGAGCATTTAAACCTAAAACAATATGGAAAATCTCTCATGTAACAACCACAACTGACAGAAATCACCAGAAAAGGTTGTGTTCTTGTAGGACCAAGTTTCTCGGAGTAAGAAGCTGATTAAGAAAATGTTTCCATTTTCTGCCCACTGCTTCCACTGCGCTTCAATGTTCTTCTTGGAAATCAATGAAGCTTATCTTGTCTCAATGATGTAAAGTAAAAGGGGGGATTTGCTTCGGAATCTTCTGAAATCCAATCTTTTCAAATCAAATATAGCCCTTTTCTGAAGCAACCCCCACACACATCTCTACTAACCGTATCACCCCAGCAGACACTTTAACACTGACGCAGATAATGAAAACCTTTCATGGCTCATGTACTGCCTGTTACCCACACGGCAGCCGCCCAACACAATTATTATGTTCTGCTCAATTACTGTAGAGGATTAGGTGGATATTCGGTATAGCTCGGTGTGTTTCTGTGTTAGCATTTATTTGCATGTGGCATTCATTAACCTTGGATTGAGCAGGGTGCTCGTGCCTGTTCACTCAAAATCTATTATTCATGATGCTTTTAAGAAGTTTTGTCACAAAGCAGCAAACACCTCCACCTAATGACTGACCTAGTGGTTGTACAGATCCACAGCAGCATTCCTCACACACACACACACACACACACACACACACTCTCATCTATGAAAGCAGGCTAAATCACCCAGTGGAAACCCACCCTTTATCCTCGTTTGGCTCAAAGTCTATTGTCAGTGTGGAAACGCACGGACATGTTTTCCCTCTAGTTGGTATTAATCTAGCCCAGGGATAAAATAAAAAAATCCACCAACCACAAAATTCCATAAATTCTATCTCCTAAGAAGTGCATGACCTTGCAGCGCCTCCCTCAGATAATTTTCTCTTTCTGTCTTCTTTAGATGACTGCAGTTTCCTGTTAGTTACTTCACTGGTATTTACAAGTCACCACAAATATTTTCATTTGGAGCTATGCTGATCTCATGTGGCCTTGAAGACAGGCTGACTAAGCTACCATTTCCTCTTTTTTTCAAGTAACACACATCCTGTACTGGTTTCCATTAATAAGGTAATATGACTAATACTACAGGTACTTTACACTCCATAGTACTTTATACTTCTGCCATACTTATATTACTACATATAAAGCTTTACCTACCCTGGTTACTTACTGTTTACATCTCTGCATACTGTATATAAATGCACTGAAACATATAATAAATGTTCACAGTGGAGGTCACTCTGACCATCCATTCTCTCTCTGTTTGTCTCCATCCTGTTGTGCTGCTGTGGGAAATCAATGCTTAACATTCAAATCTCCAGTTCAAATGATTGAGACCCCTGTAGATAACATTACAGGGCAATAAAGATGTGTGTGTGTGTGTGTGTGTGTGTGTGTGTCCCTGCGTAAATCTATTACAAAATTCTGATGCATCCCTCGACTCAGAAAGTGATGAGTGTTTTCTTTGATAGAGACACATGATGTTCAGTGTAGCTCTCTTCTCCCATCTCAAACACCAACCTTTGGAACACGTTGACTGCCAACATACTGATTAAAACTAGTTTATTAATCATATTTTACCACCTTTAAATTGGTTTATTATGGATCTTAATATTTTGTCTTGGTCTGTTATATTGTTTAATTGCTTTATCTAGATTGTTTAACCCATCACAGTGGAGTCTGAGGTTATTTGAGGATCAGTTAAAGTAGTTTATGACAGTTCAGAATTGCAAGAAAGGGTCCTTTAATGTACTTGTATGTGGCACTGCCCAAGCAACTAGCTGTTTCAAGAGCTTCAATTCAACTATGTTCTGAGAGTGGAACCTTATTACATGGAACTTTGCCATGTGCCATACTGTAATTACCACGGTTGTGACAAAGGAAATTATGCCTCGCCAATTCAAGTTGCTAAGAGCTGCCTAAACGGTGGTTCCTTTAAGCTTATGCATGTCTATATTGGTCAGAGGAAGGTGGATCCAATTACGTACTTGCTTTTCAGGGACAGACAGGAGAAATGCCTTTCCACCACAGAAAAGGCTTGAATGAAGGCAATAACAATACCACTGTTGATGGGAATCTGGAAACATACGCAATTCTGCAAAAAATACAGCCTCACTTCTCACCCCTGCTGAAAATCCAGTGAGATTTGCATGTGTATGTGTGTGTATGCGTGTGTTTGTGTGTAACAAGAAGATCAGTGCAGCGCTCATGCAGCCTGCCATGTTGTCACCCCCTGAAACACCGCAGCATGAAAATCAGAAAAGCATTTAAACCTTTTGAGTCCTGGAGTGACCGAGGTACTAACACACACACACACACACACACACCAAAGCTACATTAGTCCTAATCCTAGGCATCCTTGTATTTTTATTGCTTCACACATTGTCCATCACTTTTAAAACCTATTGCTATGGCTGAAATTGTTTAGCAAATTTCCTCCAAAAATGATCACTGATACATTCATGAACAAGATAATACACATTCAGGAGCATGATTATTTATTGCATTTTCTGTATGTGGAGTTGTACTGTGTTTGCTGTGTGTTCTCTTTCATCTTGCTCTTACCTTACCCCCCCCCCCATATCTTCTTTTTTCTCTCTCTACCCGCCCACCAAGAGCCTGGTTCTGCCTGAGGTTTCTGCCTGTTAAAAGGCAGTGTTTCCTTGCCACTGTCGCCTAGCGCTTGCTCATGGTGGAATTGTTGGGTCTATACATATAGAGTTGGCTTGGACTTGCTCTATATTAACAAGTGCTATGAGATAACTTTGTTATGATATAGCGCTATATAAATAAAATTGAATTG
>JAVQJF010082071.1:0-14168 GCA_036023855.1 Gadopsis marmoratus | reverse complement strand
TAGAGCACTGAAGCTGGTGACCTGGCGGAGGACTTGGAGAATCTCTCAGGTAGGATTCACTTCATTCGCTCCGCTTCAAACTGTCTATCACGCAGCAAGTTATTAAGTTGAATTTGTTCAGTGACAAATCAGTTTGTCCACAAATCACAGGGTTAACAAAGTTTGTTTTAGTTCAATGGACTGCCACAAAATATATGAATCAATGGGAATTCATTAACTGGATGAAACTCTTTGTTAATAGTTATTGCTGTGCATGTTGCAGCAAAAAACTTTTCTGCCACTGAAAGGCATAATAAAAATGTCAACTTAACAGTCTCTACTGTCATAAGCAGCGCAATTTATTTTGAATCTAAATGGACGACAGCCTCAAAGGGAATCTCTGATGTGTTTCGTATTGTCGGGTATGCTGCTGAAGCAGACACCCGTAGTCACCTAGACAATCATTTCACAGCATTGTGCCCAATTGAAGTTGACTGTTTTTTACACGGTTTGGAACATAACTCATTCTACAGCAGGAGAATTTGTTTGATCAATATTGGTTATACTAAGCACCACAGTCGCTGCTTTAAACTTTTCACTCTGACAACTTGTAACCTTTCCATTACAATGTATTTTTTGTATTTTGAATAAGGATCAGCTGTGGCCATTGCATATATACAGTACAGTTTGCCAATACTTCTTTTCATCAACGGCTAGGAGGCGTAATTGATGCATCTGTTAAATTATGCAAATGAAATTGCAATTGGACATGAATATACATTTGAATACTTTGAAAATGTGGGTGAGCACAATGAATCAGACAGATAATGAAGTACAGCAGGCGTTTTTAGAATCAGTATAACATGGTTGATGATTAAGTATGCAGAAGAATAACACAATGAGAAAGCGCAGAGTGATCCTGCTGTTTCACAGCTCCTCTATGCAAAAATAAGCAGTGAACCTTCCTTGGAAAACACCAGGGGAATATCTCTATTCTGTCAGGAAATGTATCAGCAAACTGTCCGAAGGGAATTTGGCAATTTCTGGGTCATTCAATATTTGCAATCATGAACTACTTCATCCCAATGAACTTCCGGCGTGATGTCATGCAGTCATGGGTTGAGGGGTTTCACAGGCGATGAATGACTTAATCATTATTAATACAAATGTTCCATTTGATTCACATTTACGTTACTGCAAGAGGTCCACTCATATATTTATATTCTCCAGAGTGACCAGTAATGTGAGCAAGCAGGCAGGCAAGACTTTGAATCCTTTTTTTGTGGACAGCACATAGTGGAACTTCTGTAGTATTTTCATTACGGTGTTGCCTTTTCCCATCTTCTGTTATTGTGGTGACTCACTATGAACTTGATTGTGGCGGATTGGACGGAACGGTGAGGTAGGGGGTGTGTCACTAGATTAAGATGCACATCGCTGTGTTCTCAAGGACGGCCTGGATTGTGACACCTGCCTGGTCATATCAGGCCAATGGTGATTGTTCTGTGCTTCTGTGATAGACACGGAACCTGAGTATCCAAACATGATTTTAAAGAGTAGTTTTACCATTTGCACACTTGTTGATGAAATTCCAGTAATCATACCTGCATTTGAAGAAGCAGAATTATATAAAATACCCCCAATTAATTAATAGCTGATGAGGCAATTGACAGAAAAGTGAGAGTAATTGGTAACTATTTTGATAATCAATTAATCATTTCAATAAAAAAAAACAAGATAATTTGATAATTACAACATTTGTTAATTGCAGCCCTAAACCCAATATTACTTGGGAAAATACCATACCTCTAGATTTTTATATTTTCTCACTGGTTTATGTGGTAGTTGTTAGCTTTAGTTTGAGGGTTATACAGTTGTCCAACTTAATAATACGGCTGTAAAAGACCATAAAATTGCCTCAACATCAGTAAAATGTAAGTTGAGTGGTATTCCACTCCAGCAGAACACTGTCAGGTACAACAAATAAGCTTTAAATTTTGCCCAAAAATAATTGTTACACATTAAACACCTCTGATAAAACTGTACTCCCTCTGTCCCGTCTACAGCTTTTCTGCACGTTCTCTGTCTGCACATTGTCCTGAATCTGTCGAGTCAACAGAGCGTGAGAGACTCAGCCGGACAGGAACAGAGACTTTAATTGGTCACCATTACAGGCTGTGAGGACCCAGTGACTTCCTGACCCCACTGGTCTGTAGTGGTCCCACCATGGGGAAGACTGGGAAGAGTACAGTGGACTTAAACTCCCCAACAGAGGTCAAACAAGCAGTCCCCTTTGAGGAGCTGGATCCTGTGGCGTCCCCTGAAGATGAAAAGAAGAAAACAGAAGAGCCACCTGACAGGGGAAGCTGGAAGGGAAAGTTTGATTTCCTGCTGTCATGTGTTGGATACGCCATTGGCCTAGGAAATGTCTGGAGGTTCCCTTATCTGTGTGGCAAGAATGGTGGAGGTAAGAGCTATAGTGAGACTGACAGAACCAAAAGACCTTCAGTCAGTTTAAAGTTAATTCTGATAAAATACTTATGTCTTTGAGGGTATGCGTATATGTATTCGCTCATTCTAAACTAAAAGTCATCCAGCCTTCATCATGAATGATACAATGAAATGTGTTGGACAAGGAAAGCCGGTCATCTCAGCAATAAGAGCACTAGTCACTATAACAACACTAGTTAAGGAACATAAAATAAGACAAGAATAGAACTATAAATGCTGAGAAACTATAAAAGCTTTTCTAAGAAAGCTGCTAACTCCCTTTTAGTCCCTTTTTAGAGCTCCACTTTTCTCCCTAATAAATAATAGCCATAAATAAATAAATAGCCATGGCAAACATCTTCTAAAAAGCTGCCCTAGCTGGTCCCTTTTTTCCAAAGACTTTCTGCTTTCTTAAAGTTGCCAACCTAGATCTGAGGTCATTCTGCAGCGCATTAATTCCCTCTTTCTCACCATCTGTAGTTGCCTTCGCTCTCGGATGAGCCTATCAATCTCCTGTTGCCATCTTGACTTGACTAGCTCTAAACTAAAGCTAACCTTTGCCTACTCTCACAAACCCCAAACCTTTCCATGCCACGTTCATAAATAAATCTCCCATCTTTTCAAACTTCTCCTCAACTGTCTCTTTTAGCCTTTCCAGTACACCTATCAGAGCTAAATTTACAGATGCCCACATGACCTCAATTGACTTTGGGTTTCTGCCCATCGCTCCTCTCTTTCCATGGCTGTGTGCCCTGGCCCTGCCTTTCGATGCTACCTTCTGCTTCGTGGCAGAGATGCTGATATCCTGCAAACTTTGGTTTTCTAGCCTGTGGCTGGACTTCACCTAATTGATCTGTCTGACTTCTTCAGAAGTACTGATCAATGATTATTCATTGAATTAATAAAACATGTTTCATAGGCTGCCTGACTGAAGCCGCCCATTAGGAATCCATTTTATAGGACTTAATCCTATTAATCTTAATCCTAAACAACACATTCACGTTTACAGAAACTTCTTCAATCGGTTGTAAAACGGTCTCTCAGGGAAAGCGTATATTCTCTGGAAGATTGTGCAATATCTTAAACAAGTATATTTAAGCACTTTTCATAAAATGCTAATAAAAAAGATCTCCAAGCAGGAGCTGTGGTTTAACAAACTGGAGAAAAGGAAGTCAGTCTTACCACAATATCACAGCAATATTTAATACCTGTTTCAGTCTAAAATGATGAAAAATCAACTTAATTTGTTCAAATAGAATATTTTAGGTTTCATACAACCTCTAAATGATATGAGCTGTCAATCAAAGCTACATCAGTACGTTAGTACTACTCATTCAGATGCTAAAAACCTAATCTTAGAATGCATTTAATTAGTTCCAAACATAAAATCCCTCTTATTACTATCTACATTAATTTACCAAACAGTCTGTGTATCTACTTTGTGGTGACTTATCAGGGGCTTTTCTGATCCCGTACTTCTTGACCCTGGTGTTTGCTGGGATTCCTCTCTTCCTCCTGGAGACATCTCTGGGACAGTTCACCTCAGTGGGAGGGCTGGGGGTGTGGAAGCTCATCCCGATGATGAAAGGTAAGACGTGGACATAAAAAAGGAAGATATGGAATACATCTGTTATGTTATTTAAATGTAT
Source organism: Gadopsis marmoratus (assembly GCA_036023855.1). Classification (NCBI taxonomy): domain Eukaryota; kingdom Metazoa; phylum Chordata; class Actinopteri; order Centrarchiformes; family Percichthyidae; genus Gadopsis; species Gadopsis marmoratus. Next base: position 10,050 of record JAVQJF010082071.1, on the reverse strand, counting down.
GCACATAATTTGAGTTACTGACATGTTCCTCTGCAGTGGATGTGTATTCTGAGCAGATAAGAAAATGCATGCAAGATTTGATTTATTAGCATTAATTCTCTTTTGGTGACAGACAATTCAAAATTCAAAAATTATACTTGAATGGCATCTTTTTTAAAAGGCTATTTTTATTTATTTTTTTACTCCATTTGACTTTTTTGCTCAATATTTTCACTTGACATCAGACCTTTTCTCCCTGCCGTCACACCTGTGGCTGTCTTATAAAAAAAAGATGAAGGCGATACATAATACACAGTCAGCGAGAGAGAGAATTGTATGTACAAGCCTCGGTTAGTGAACCCTGTCGGCGTTCAGTAAGTCGCTGTTCACCTGGTGCACAACTACACAACAGAAACAGTACATCAGTTATCTCCGTGTCCGTGTATACCATGTACCTCCTCCAGGTGGTGTAGTTTCACTGTGAACACATAATGTTCCTGTGAACATCACAGGAATTTAAGAATGTTTTGCAGCCGATCCTTCGTGGTAGCAATTACACCACTGCCTCCAAGCTCAATGAGCTCGAGTAGAAGCACATTTTATCTCCTGCCAGCACAGACGTCAACAGTGATAGCGAGTGTGCTGCTGTGCCAACTGATACTCCAAGTCGAGGCCAAGTAAACAACAAGGAAAGCAAAATAACAATGATGTGGATGATGAAGATTATAACTAACCTGCTGAGTGACACTGTTTTCTTACAGTCTGCCATCTGCCCTGGGGTTCTTTAGCCCCTCACATATTATATCACATTTTGCTGTGCACGTTGGCTGGCCTGTAAAACATTATGCTGTAAAATGCGGACGTCTGTGCCTCTTCTTTCTTCAGGCGTTGGTTTAGCTGCAATGGTCCTGTCCTTCTGGCTCAACATCTACTATATTATCATCATTGCCTGGGCACTCTACTACTTATTGAACTCCTTTGGTTCGGTATGTTGCATGATCAGTTCTTCGGGAGCAAACGTAGACTAAAAACCTGTATGTTCTACAAACTAAAATACCTACTAATACGGTGATAATATGTCAGTCTTGTCTTCCCAACTTGTTTCCGCTGCCCCGAATTGGCCCAAAAAGATCAAAAAGAAAAATCAGCTGTTGCATGTTCACTGTCAAATCAGAAAAGTATTTTTTTTTAAATGGATGGTAGGCACCATCTGAATTCTGTTTTTATACCTGATTGCTGTCAGCCATGCCTCATCACCTCATGCATATTGAGAAAAGTCTGTTTACCACCTCTACATTGCCATTTCTTTCTTTGCCTCTGCCTTTCCCTCTCTGCTTTTTATATTTGTCTGCATGACCGTCCAGCTCAAAGAAGCCTGGTGCATGGAAAAAAAAGGCTATTGTAGTGGGGAAAATGGAAGATTGAAAAGCAGGGGCAAAAAATATATATATATATACCATTCACTGTTTTTATCTGAAGGCCGAAAACATGCTTGGTTCATTAAATGGGGGACTGTGGAGATTCAAGGATACACATGATAGAGGTTCATTATTTTTCTTTGAAGAAAAGCAGAAATGTAGTTTGCTTGTGTGTTATTAAAATGATACGTCTGATAAATCCCACAACATTGTGTTGTGCCAAAATATCAAATGCAAACCTGAGAAATATTTCATCATATCTCTGTGCTAGTGGAGTATTTTATTGATGGGCGTGTTTTTTTTGTGTGTGCAGGAGCTGCCTTGGCAAAGCTGCGATAACCCCTGGAACACAGAGAAATGTTTCTGCAACTACAGCCTGACAAACACCACCAACCTGACCAGCGCCGTCACCGAGTTCTGGGAGTAAGTCAGCGAGATGTGTGTGTGTGTGTGTGTGTAAGAATGTGCAAGTACGTGTTGGAGCTATTTGTGCTTATCTGTGTCTGAATTCAGTGTTTGTGTTCCTGTAGGCGCAACATGCATCAGATGTCTAGTGGTCTGGAGGAGCCAGGAGAGCTTCGCTGGCCCTTAGTGGGCACGCTGGCTCTGGCCTGGGTCCTTGTCTATTTCTCAATCTGGAAAGGAGTGGAGTGGACGGGGAAGGTCAGAGCCTGTGCTTAAGTGCCTCCTCTATTCTTCCCCTTTATTTTTTTATTCTATCCCTTTCCTCTTTCATTCTTTAAACTCACTCCCTCTGGCCGCACACTGCTTCTGTCGGCTTTATCTGAGCTTCCTTCTCCCCCACGTTTTGCATATTTTAAGTTTTATTCATGCAAACGTGCCAAAACACAGAGCTGCTCCGGAGGCAGAACTGATGTTGCTGTTAGCCACTTCTGATTAGAGGACCAGACCAAGATATTTCAACAACTATTCAACAGATCTCCATGAAATACTGTACAGACATTCAAGGTGCCCAGATGACGGAAAATCCACGGCTTTTGGGGTTTTTAGTGAAATGTCTCCTATTGGATGGATCACCATGCCATTTGGTACATACATTCATGTCCTCCTCAGGATGAATTGTAATAAATTGTATTGTGTCTAATTCTTTGGTTTATGACCAAATACCTGCAATGACATTCCCATCAGCCTCAAATGTACTTTGTGTACAGAGATAATTAGGAAATGTTAGCACACGAAACTAAGGTGATTTATGGGGATGATAAACATGGTGCTTGCTAAACATCAGCATGTTGCAGTCGTCACTGTGAGCGCGTTAGCATGTTGATGCTATTGTTTAGCTCAAAGCACAGCTGTGCCTAAGTACAGCCCAGAGGCATTGGCATAGCTGCAGACTCTGGTCTTGTTTCTATGACGGGTAGCTAATAGAGGATTTTCCTTAAATTATTTGGTCCATTAATCCACTGGGCCCGCCCACGAGTAATTATCGTTTAGAAGGTGAGTTTTTGTCATCCAGGACTCTCATTGGGCCAAACAAAATGCAAGCCGGCCTGACAAGATACGTGTGACTGTTTACTGGACGGTTTAAGCCCTTTTTCTCCTTTTCAGTTGTTTTAATTGTCTATTGTGTTTATTAATCACAAAGCACATTGGCATGAGTCACGGCTCATTTGGTGATTATTCATCATTACTCGGGCTACTGATCTGTCCCAGGATTTGCAAAAAGAGGATTCATGCATTGATCCCAACATGACAACAGTCATGTGCTATCATTTATAGTATTTATTGATACCAATGTTGTGATAATTTTTCCATTTAATGGATTGTTCAAATCTATCCCCTTCCATTGCTTATTTGTATTTATCTGCAAATCACATTGAAATGTCTGATGGATCTTTGAATTCGCCCACTCTCTTTCTATCTTATTGATGCATTGATTTTGTTTTTTCATTTGATAGATATGTTTCAGTATTTATTTATTCTTCTCAGATGGTGACATTCTGCTATTCACACCCCATCTCTCTATGTCTCTCTCTCTCTCAACATTTCACTCAGGTGGACAAATAGAAACGGTTTCCAAAGTTATTATTTCAGGCCATACTGCTGGATGATAGGAAAAGAAAAAATATCACTCTGCCAGCTGCCTGGAATTTTTTAAATTACAGCAAGTTGAAGCGATGTATGTGAGCAGAAACACATTTACACATTCACAGCCAGGGATAATTGGATTTTAATGTGTGTGAGAAAAATGAATTCCCCCGAGGCCCTGGCCTTGACGGACATTACCAATTAAGCATAATCATTATGCTACAGAACGGTTGGCCACATCCTAAAGGCTCCAACAAGATCTTCTGACAAAAAGAAGCCATGCATATATTCTAGTCGATGAGAAATACTTCACTCTGTTAGTTACTTATGAGAAATTGCTGATTAACACAGAAGTCCCAAAACCATTTTAACAGAGTTTCTTCCGTTTTCAATTCTGTAAAAATTTAATATGGGTTTTTGGCTTTGACAGAACAGAAAACCTAAAAAGTAGTTATTCTCTTTCCTCTCAGGTTGTGTATTTCTCAGCCACCTATCCCTACTTCATGCTGTTTATCCTGTTCTTTCGTGGCGTCACTCTGCCTGGAGCCATAGATGGGATCCGCTTCTACATTACCCCAGACTTCAACAAGCTCGTCGAGTCGGAGGTAGACAGTTTGCGCACTTCCAGTCACACAAACATGTTCACGGACAAAACAGACATGAATGTGGGCACACGTGTGTATCTGTTGTCCCACAGGTGTGGCTGGATGCAGCAACTCAAATCTTCTTTTCCTACGGGCTGGGCCTGGGCTCGCTCATCGCACTGGGCAGCTACAACCCTTACAACAACAACGTATACAAGTAGGAACATGCAGTCGCAAGCTTTGTACATCCTCTTTGATAGTTGATGTTACTTTTCAGACAGTGAGTAGTGTAGGCAGCAGGGAATGGACCCAAATGTAGGCGAACAGGGAGGCTCATGAGGTTAGATGAGCTTACATGCTACAGGTAAACAGGCAACGGGTGACTGGCAGGTCCAGGTTACAGATACTCGAGGGAACATACAAAGGGCAAGACAAGAACATGGGAACAAAGCACATGGCAACAGTATGAACTGACAAGAGATGAAAGAAAAGGGTATAAGTAGGGAATAAATGACACAAATTGGGCTGGAGGGGAGGGACAGACTGACACTTCCTGACTAGTCATTGTGTTCCTTTCTCCTCAGGGACTCCATCATAGTGTGCTGCATCAACTCCTGCACCAGCATGTTTGCTGGCTTCGTCATCTTCTCCATTGTGGGCTTCATGTCACATATCACTAAGAAACCGGTCCAGGAATTAGCAGCATCAGGTACCGTACTGTGTTGACTTGTTTGGCAATGTGTGGCGGTTGAGAAGAGAGGAGCGACAGAATGGAGGCAGTATAACGCCAATTTTTACTTCAAATACCCAGTCCAACAACTACTTGAGCTCGTACTCTGCCCAAATGGTAGAAACCCCAAAAGCCACCCTCAGTCTGTGTTGTTCCATCATATAAGCCTGAGACCCCACCCATCCAATCCACAGTTGGCCTATCAGGGCGTGAGTGTCTGATGGGACAATCAGGCCCGGTTAATGCACCCCACCTGGTTTACTCCCACCTACAGGCCTTGATTACCAGGCAAGTGCGAACACCTCGTGGACCTGAGGGACACAATCAACAGGATGAGACAATCCAATGGTTTAAACCAGGGAGGGGGTTTGCACTTCATCACACAATGCAAAACAACATTTAAGGAAGTGCTCAGATCCGTTACTTGTGTAAAAGTACTAATATCACACTGTCAAAAAATACTCCATTACAAATAAAAGTCCTGCATTTAAAATGTTTAAGTAAAAGTATGTAAGTATAAAGTACTCAATTCAGAAAAATGACCCTTGTGACTGTCATACTATCATATATTATATTATTAATTACACTAATGTTCCATTGATCATTAGCAATTATTAGTCATGCATTAATGTGTAAGCAGCATTTAGCTGTTGTAGTTGGATGAGGTGGAACAAATTTCATAATGGTCTGCAACAAGCGATTAGGATTCAGAGTTATTCAAAATAAATTTAAATTATCAAAATTATCAAAAGGAAAAGCAGCACACCCCCACATTTGAGGAGCTGGAACCATGAAATGTTTGGCATTTTTGCATGGTAAATTATCTAAATAGTTGGCAATTATTCTTCTGTCAATCAACTAATTGATTAAACGACTAATCATTTCAGCTCTACTCCTGTTCTTTTAGTGAATCTGTAACAAAACATTTTATTTTATAAGCTCTTCATATGATTTGTGTGCAAAAATCTAAAGAGGTTACAGGATGTAAATACACTGAAAGGCGATTGCTAAGAAAATGCCGACCAGGCCAGATTAGTATTAAAAAAACAGGGTTTGATTTGAAGCATTATAATTAACAAATTCTAAAAGGTTTTAGTATTTGAATGGCTTTGAATGACCATACTGATGGGCCTTCGCCTGTCTTGATGGTAATAGAAATCATGCCCTTTAAAGTAATTTAGTCATCTTGATTAAGTTCCCATCCATACACACCAATATCCTTCTTTAGAAACAGCAGAGAAAGGTTCTTAAAACTTGAGACAGGTTGTATATTTGACCTTTATATGGAACAAGCCTTCTCAAACAAATTGACCTGCTTTCAGTCCTTAGCTGCATTATTTAAGTGAAATTATCTGGCTGCCATGGAAGCATCTGACTAACCCAGTGCCACTCAAAGTCCGAAAGAAAGAACAAACAAAGTGTTTGTGTCCTGTTTCTGATGTTTTCCACATATGTAAATATGTTCATGCTTATGAATTTCAGTAGGCTACAGTGTAATGTCATAAGATGAAGCCTTTGAAATTTAAATGGTGTGTCTTCTGTGTGACATTTAGGTCCAGGCCTGGCATTTTTAGCTTATCCTCAGGCCGTCACCCAGCTGCCCATGTCCTCTCTGTGGGCCATCCTCTTCTTCTCCATGCTGATGATGCTGGGCCTGGACAGTCAGGTAAAGAGTTAGTTTTATTTATTAGATTGTTTTGACCCATTGTTCTTAATTGACCACGTAGGCATTCATCACTCCAACACTAAAAGAGTCTTTAGTGCCGAGATGAGATTTATACTTAAGTGAATGTTAAGAAATAATGGAAAATCCTGTAGTTGTATTAAAGGTATACACATCTTTTCTTTCCTTTGAAGGGAATTTAAGTCTGAATGTTCATGACTGGGAATACAAACAGTAAAAGCAACTTACATGCAGTAATATTTTCTAAATAATAATAAAAGTCATCATTTTGTTCTTGCCATGCTGTCATGACACGGCCTAAATTGCATAATGTAAGATCAAAGAAATTACTAGCGAACAATTGGCTTGTCAAGTGTTGCCATAAAGCCATTTGAAAACATGTTTTGCCCTGTGTTTCGTCTCAAAGGCTATATACAGGCTGCCCTACCTTACTGGTGAAGCTTGTTGAGGGTTGTATTCAGCCTCAAATGAATACCTGCAGACACGACTCAAGTTAAGAATACATTTTGGGTTAAAAGTGACATAGCAAAGCACAGGAATTTAAATACACCATTATCTATCAGAAAGTATCAGGTATCTATAATATCCACTTGCCCTCAAGCAGCTTGCGTCACTCGACGCTATTCATTCTGACCCATGTCTTTTAATAATGTCATGCATTAGTTCTGCACAGTGGAAGGCTTCATCACAGCTCTGTTGGACGAATACCCTCTGGTGCTGAGGAAGAGGAAGAAAGTCTTCATCCTCACTGTCTGCTTAATTTCCTTCTTCATCGGCTTCTCCAACATCACACAGGTATTGTTGTGTGGATCTTTGTGCATTAAATGTTCCTCTCCCATATAAACATTGTTTAGAGGCTCTACGCTGTTGTGTACATGTACGACTAAGTATTATAAGAAGGTTGTTGTCTTAAAACTCATACACACGTGAACATTTGCACATTTTTCTTGACACCAGGGGAAAAGGCCCCCTCCTACATTATACATAATGCCAAAACAATCTCATACAACCTTTGGTGTACATTCAACATGCATATTTTATTCAACAAAGAGAGGGATATTAATATGCAGCCTTTAAAGCAGATATGTGTGTCTGTGTTGAAATCTCCCAGGGTGGTCTGTACGTGTTCAAGCTGTTTGATTACTACTCCGCCAGCGGCATGTGTCTCCTCTTCCTCATCTTCTTCGAAACCATTTCCATATCCTGGTTTTATGGTAGGAAATCTATTTCACACTGTCTACGCTTAAACCACCGTAAAACGCTGTGAAGTCAAACGTAACCACAGCTGAGAGACCATCTGGATAAAAATGACTATATTGTCCCAAGTCGCCAAATGAATGAAGTGCGTAGATTTCCTATAGCTGTGCAATAGGAAATTACATTTATCTGCTCCACTTTCCACTTTCTGTGATGAGACATCTCTGTCCAATCAGCATACCATCTCTTTCACCCCATAAGGCTTTGTTCTTGTAGTTATTATCTCCACATTAACACACCCACACTTCTTCGTTGTCCTCCTCTCTTTATGCCACAGGAGCTGAAAGGTTTTATAAGAACATTGAGGACATGATCGGCTATAGGCCATGTGGCTGGTGGAAGCTCTGCTGGACGTTCTTCACTCCAGTGATCTGCCTGGTAGGCGGGGAATGATTATCGGTTTAACCCCCTTGATGCATTTTTCCAAGTCAAACTCTACCATGTGCTTATCCCTCATGGAGATCTTTGAACTCATCAAGCTACAGCAGGCGCGAATAGTTGCAGAACGGATGACATTGCTGAATAGGTTTCCTCTGACATGGTCATGGCAATGTCTTTATCTCAAAATACATCTAGATGAATAGGTTAGCATTATATGCCTACATTTTTAGCCAGTTGGTCCACCACTTTGGTCTTGACTTAAATATCTAGACTCCTGTTTAGACAGTTAAGGATACAAATAACTTTGAGTGTGACTATTTTTGCATTCAGGCCCATAAAAATGTTTATCTAAAAGCTGCTTGCCAAACAATGGTTTTACGTAACCTAGACAAGTAAAAAATGTTTCTACTGAATTTAGACATTTTTTACCGAGATGCCTTTCAACATACAAATCACCAAATCAGTGCTTGCCAATCTCATTCTGTAGCCTGTTATTGGTTAACTGGCCAGAGATTATATGGACTAAATAACATTATTGTATATTGTAGGGGGTGTTTACCTTCAGTGCCATTGAGATGACCCCTCTGACCTTGGGGAAGTATGTGTATCCGCTGTGGGGCCAAGTGATTGGCTGGTTCATGTCTTTGTCTTCCATGATACTGATCCCGGGCTATGTCATCTACATGTTCTGCACCACCAAGGGCAGCATCAAACAGGTACCAACCTCCTTACACATGTCACTGTTTTATCTGTTTTTAATGTTGATTCCCTGCAGTGAAAGCATAAAGATGCTGCTATGTGGAGCTGGTGCAACAAGGGGAAAACTGAAAATACACAAAATAAATAGTTCAGGATAGTTGAGAGATACGGTGCATGAAGGCATGAGTTATTTAGCCTGCAGTCATTCTCTAAGGAACAGATAAAATGGGAAGCTATGTTTTGAATGTGAGCACAGCTTGTTAGAGTCACTGTCTACTGTGCTTTTGTCCTACAAAACCAGAATTCTGTTGACTGTAAGAGAGCACATTAAAATTTCAGCGTGTGCCTGAGAAATCTGTGACGCTGATAAGCCTAGTTTGAAACATTTTGTTTTCTCTGCTTTTCCTTGAATTAAAGGCATGTAAATTTCAGTTAAAACCCCCTTTTTTGGGCGGGTTAGGGTTTAGGGTTAGGGTTTAGGGTTAGGGTTACATTTTCCACATCTGGACTCACCTTCAAGAATAACTGTTAAGGCTTCAATACTAAGCTGAGACTGATGCAACTCTCTGTATTTGAGCAGCGTTGGCGAAAGATGACATCTTCCCAGGAGGATGAAAAGCAATCGGGGCATGAAGAATTCACACACACAGGGAGCGTGGGCGAAGCTCCTGTCTAGCCGGGATTGTTCAGGTCGAAATAATCTGACTGCTGTTTTCCCCTGTCTGCCTGGACTTACTGTAGTAAATATTGAAATTTGACAATTGGACATATGGAAACTTGTACAGTATTTTACTATGATGCTTTCTTCCATCTTAAATTGTGCTGATAAATCGGACAAATTAATGTGTGCATATACTATGTATGCCATTAATGTAAGACTTTATCCTGCCTGTAAATTGTCTCTACTACTCTACAACTACTACTACTCACTGTCTTTGTTTATAAGCCACAAATCTCGTGAATGTTACTGTACAGAGTTCTATAACTTCTATTCTAAAACTGTAATGCATCATAGACTATTTGCTTGTGGTAGCATAATGAACCGACCAACCAGCCATTTGATGTTTTAAATGTTGTATAATTTCAAGTATTAGCCCTCATGGCAGCTTGCTTGTTTAAAATATTTGAAAACTGTAAATATAATTTTTTCGGTCGAGGCAGATGACCGCCCACCCAGAGCCTGGTTCTGCTTGAGGTTTCTGCCTGTTAAAAGGCAGTTTTTCCTTGCCACTGTCGCCTAGCGCTTGCTCACGGTGGAAATGTTGGGTC
>JAVQJF010082056.1:0-11679 GCA_036023855.1 Gadopsis marmoratus | reverse complement strand
TCACCAAGATCTTGTATTGATGATGGGAGAGTTGGACCACTGCGCAAAGTCTTCTCCAGCACATCCCAAAGATTCTCAATGGGGTTAAGGTCTGGACTCTGTGGAGGCCAATTCATGTGTGAAAATTATGCCTCGTGCTCCCTGAACCACTGTTTCACAATTTGAGCAGGATGAATCCTGGCATTGTCATCTTGGAATATGCCCGTTCCATCAGGGAATAAAAAATTCATTGATGGAATCACCTGGTCACTCAGTATATTCAGGTAGTCGGATGACTTCATTCTTTGGCCACATAATGTTGCTGAACCTGGACCTGACCAACTGCAGCATCCCCAGATCACAGCACTGCCCCCACAGGCTTGTACAGTCGGCACTAGGCATGATGGGTGCATCACTTCATCTGCCTCTCTTCTTACTCTGATGCGCCCATCACTCTGGAACAGGGTACTTAATTTTATCTTATTTTACTTATTTTTATATTCATGTTTTATTGCTTTAACACACCAAAGCAAATTCCTGTATGTGGAAACGTACTGGCAATAAACCTGTTTCTGATTCTGAAATCTGGACTCTCCTTCCAGTTTTTAATACTGCATTGGACAGTTCTTAACCCAGTTTGAGTAGTTTCAGCAATCTACTTAGATGTTTTGTTTGCTTGATCCATGCCAATAATTTGACCCTTCTGAAACTGATTGACATCTTTTCCACAACCACAGGATGTGTCTTTCGACATGGTTGTTTAAGAAAGGAGAAGCTTGTCACTGCGTCTGTTAGGGTTAAATAACTTGTTGCCAGCTGAAACATAATGACCCATGCAGTAATTATCCAATGGGAGGCTCTTACCTATTTGCTTAGTTATATCCAGGTGGTGACTTTGTCCAGGCAGTTTATATGTGCAAAAAATGTGCCAAAGATGAGGGCATCAAATCCTGGTGCCATTTTAACGTTTGATGCATGACCATATGGACATGAAGAATGAGCATACAGCTATATTATGAGGAAGTTTAGTTTAGTTCATTACATTTATTTGTCAGGGACCATGTACAAAAATATATTAATCTCACACAAGAACACAGTAGATTTTATTACTAATTTCCATCTGCAGTCCCTGGGCAGGTAAACACAGACAATAATACTATATAACTAAGGCAATTAAAACAAATATACATTAGAAATACAATAAATACTCACTTAAGTCACAGATCCAATCATACACACAAATTTCAAATCATTACACCCAACACTCTGCAATATATAACAATCATTCCCACTCAGCCTCCCTCTCCTCATCGCTCCAACTATCACCCACTTCATCTAAGTATTATGAGAACATCAATTGCCACTTGCTACATGTTTAAAATTTGATGTAGCACGATGAGTAGAAGCCAAATTGAAGGGAGAACAATAAAATGAAAAATGAATTTCCAGCAGGTGCATTGCACATTTGGTCTTTGCAAACGGAAATGATGTACGTGTTTGTTTGAGTATAGGTGGGGAAGTGAGATCTGATCACAGTTGGTCAGATAAATGTGGAGACACATTCTAATGGCAGGTGGGAACCCGACGTTCTTGGAGCGCCACTTGTAATCGGACGACCCACGACTCATGTTATTGGCAGGTGTAAACAGAGCCTAAGAGCATATCACTTGGATACACTTCATGGATACACCATGGATACGCTTCAAGTCTGACACTGTTTATAAAAAAAAAAGTTTTATTTGATTTTAATTATCAGAAATCTTTATTCAAGAAGGCATTTTCACAATAAACCGTCAATATTTTTGCACCAAACAACATCTTGTTAGGCTTTGGAAGGTCTATATTGTATACTATTGTCTGTATTATGCTATTATTCATCTAAAAACAGTTGTAATCAATTGAATGTATTGCAGCACACACAGGATCGAATGAATGAGGTTGTGATAGAGTTGAAAATGCACCAAAAGAACCAGTGATTGGCCTTTGGTACAAGAACAGTGCCTTGAGGGATATGCATCATAAGCTCAAACAAATGAAACCATTTAACAATTATTACCCACTTCCCTGATTAAAAAATATTTAATTGCCTGCACTCTCTTTGCTTCAGCTAACACAAACACGGAATAAAACATGTACACTAAATCCAACAGCTAACTCATTAGGCTGGTTGCTATTGATGTATACTCTCCCAATGGAAACAATAGCAAGCCCCCACTGTTCCTCAGAGTAGATGAGTCAGAGCTGCACTCAACGTGGGCACCAGGGCTCACTCGAGCTGTCCACCAATATTATTTTCATGCTCATGATCAAAGCAGAAGATGTGCATCTGCACGCTTGACTTTTTTTAGCGGCTGAATACATCATGTAACAAGACTAAAACTAATGTCCCTGTGGGGCTATGACACTCATTACACGTCGAAAAACAACATTGTTGGATGGATGAACAATGGAGAGGCAACTTTCACGTTATCCTTAGATTTGATTGCTACTGCAAGAGACAATATTCACTGATCAACAGGATAAAAAAGAACTACAAATAATTCAGAGATACATACTGAGAAAATGTTGGTAATGAATCTGGCAAAAATGCAGATACTGAACGTATCAGTAAAATGTTCAATGACAACATATTTTCCTTACCACTAAAATATCCGATTGTGCAATACAATATCTGCTCGTAGTGACTACAGCATTATTCATCTTTTTTTTTAGGATTATGTTAAGACTATAGCAGCTATGCCTAAAGCTGGAGAAGGATCGTGGTCTTGATTTAATACAGAAAATGCCTGCAGTGACTTGAATCAAAATACACTGGTTGTTTTTAACCGAAACCACGATCCTTACCCAAGCTTAATCAAACTACTTTGGCTTTGGCATCCTGAGTCTCATCGGTGGTTAGGTTTAGGCAGCCTCTGGAGTCAAAGTCCTGCACTTCCTATGCCCATAACCAAAATCAATAAAATTAAAACTCAATAAAACGTAGCCTCCTCCCAACCAATTGCGTTTTTCACAACAACAAAGCTGGGAAAACAATCTACTATAAAAACCTAATTTCTAGAAGACAATGTTCAAGGTGAGTATGTAAATTACATGCTAAATGCAAACACACCTGAGAGCCACAGACTCATTATAGGCATCAGCTGTGCTTTGAGCTAGCATGCTAATGTGCTAATGTGAGTGCATGTGAACACTTAGTAGTCCTTAACAAGCACTGCATGTCTGCAAGCTACAACATGTAACATATTAGACTGTTAACATCATACTTACTAAAGTGCTGAGCTATAGCGGACAGCAAATCTGTGTCTTATTATGAACTGAACTGAAGAACCATGTTCAAAATCTCTTGATTATCCACCCAGTAGTTGTATGGATGTAACTCTGGACCATGTGAACAGACAGTCATGAAAATTAAGGAAAAGCATCCATTTAATAGCTTTTAATGTGATTCTCCATCATAAAAAAGGCAGAAAAAAGTGCAAGAGAATTGCTTAAATTTTTCAATTTTGTAGAAAGACACGATTATGCCAAATGTGTATTTTTATTTAAGTCAAAATGTACCCACAATGCATTTGTGCCTGTGTAGCTTGCAAAAACAGGAACTAAAAAGGAGTAAGATGTTTCTCTGTAACTGCAAGGCATCTATAATAAGTGATTTTGAGTTATGGTGTTTACATGTGTCAACCCAAACCAGGTTTTCTTGAGTAACTGGGTTGAGAATAGAATTTTCTGTGCATTTACAAGCAGCAGATGTCATTGTTTGACTGCCACCTGCTGCGTTGTCTTTTATGTCACTTGTAACTGTGTGATCAGAGGCTCTTCTTGGATGTCTAGGCCCCATGACAACACATGACACTTGGCCATCCCACTGATGTATGTATCTTAGTGTTATATCACTTGCATCTCTGAAGGACAACATCTGGCCCATGATGACTGGAAGTACAATCCCCATATTCATGTTGTTCAGTGATTTTGCTCTATCTGAACTTTCGCTTCTCCACAGAAAAAAAAAAAAAAAAAGGTTTGTGGATGTAAACACACACAAAAATGATTTTAAAAGGGTGAAGTATCATCCACTTTGTCTGCAGTGTGCTGAAGATTAAAGTAGCCAGATATTTTCAGGTAACCTTAATAGCACTCAGTATCTGGCTAGTATTTCCTCAGAGGCAATGAGTCTCGAATTAGGCTCTTTTGGTCTCAAAAGAGAGCAGAAACAAGGTGATTTCCTTCACAACGTAATGACAAATCTTTCGCCAATTTCTTCTCCATCACAATATGAAAAACCCTGAGAAAGAGGAGAGGCTGATTATTTTAGATGAAAGTCAACTAAACAGTCGACTTCCATCAAGCACCAGACGGTAGAGGAGACACAGACGAGCCAGGGAGTGCCCAGTTTGAAGAACGACATACCTGCTCTCCTCTGCAGCTTTAAAATATGTGTATTACAGCTTCAGTGTCAGAACATGGATTGGTTTTATTTTTGCATTATTTATCTGACATAGCAGTCACAGGAAACACATGACTTTAACGTTGAAACACATTACTCTCTGCATGTTGCTGTTGTGGGGTGACAGTGTGAGAAAAAGAAACTCAGGAGACGAAATGTTGAACTGGGATTTGAATTGAGCTAACTGTGACTTTGGGGAGGGAGTATTAAACTGGGATTATACTGGGGCTGGGTGTGCTTTTTCTTGGCTGTGCTTTGTCCACAGGTGTGGCAAATCCTGCAATCAAGGCTCCTCTGTCGAGGGGCAGGGTTAGAAGTTAGAGGGGGGATAAAGGAGGGAGGAAGATGCCGCAAGGCACGCTGGTAGGTACCGACTGCTTTGTGGACGGCAACGCCTCTCCAGGTCAAATATGCCAACAGGAATTGGGCATGACATGAGACTGTAGTGAGAAAATTGTACCATTTTTATAGGTAGGCCACTGACTGAGATGGTAGTTTATTTATTTATTTATTTATTCTGGGAAATTTGACTGACTTGTGGATTTGGGGAGGGGGGCTAGGAGTGTGGAACAGAGCAACATAACGCAATGAAGGAACAAGGGAAAGAACAGGCACATATAAATACAGGACCAATGAGGGGATGAGGCACAGGAGAGGCGAAAGGAATCAACACAGGAGGGAAACTAACTAAACTCCAAATAAGGCAGGAAACGAACAAAGACCAGAAGAACTTCAAAATAAAACAAGAAACACAGAACCACAGTCCATGAATTTGCCTAGTTACTGTGTTGCAGTGCTACTATTCTGCTGGCAGCGGCAACTCCTTATTCTGCGTCCTCCTTCAGAATTGGAGCTGAGTCACCTTCCCTCAGACTGACCTTATTGTTTGTGATCCTTGAGTATTTTATTGACACTTTCTGCTATTTCTTGTAATAAAGTGCCGTGTTATTGTACTCGCCTCTGTGGTCTATTGGGGATTGGAAAGACCCTGTTGTTGACATTGTCAGTTTTGCGGCTGCGAGAGCTCTTCAGCGAAGATGATGGATTAGTTGTGTAAGGTTGTGAAGAGCCCTGCTGTTTGTATCAATCACCTGCTGAAAAACGTTATTAATGCTCCAGCTTGTAATACAATGGACCATATGCAATGCTGATGATTTTGATGCCTAAAAACACAATCAAGTCTGTTTTTGACATGTCTCAGCTGCAGAGAGCTGTCTGTTAAACCACAGTTAATGTGTGTGTTCGTTGGTCAACACAGAATATTATAATCTAGCTTTAGAACGGGAAGAATAGCTACTCATTTATATTCGTTGGACAGGATTCAAGCCTATATGCTTTTGCTCGTTGAGCAGTTATCCCGACTTCGAGGCTACAAAGTCGTTCCAGGGCGAGAAGATTATTTAAGGAACGCTGCAGAACTTGAATTAGATTAATTCCGTATTTGAAGGTTGAGAATTCTGCTGTAGTACTATACAGATGGCTTTAAATTACAATTGAGAAAGCTTTGTTCATTCTGTTACTTCAAATTTACAGTATGCCAAAGGTTGAATGAGACGACTTGGAAGTGGAACACTTTGCAGACAGTAAGGATACTATTCTTGTGATGCGGGTGGAGTGTTTTGCACCTTCACAGTGGCACTCCCATCCCACAACAACCAGGCTTTTGTTGTGTTTGGTATTTTAGAGCCTGCAAAGTCGAAGCATGAAGACTTATATGATGTTGGAGAGAGGAGAAAGTAATGGCAGAGCATGGCAGTTGGGATCACAACAGTTGGTGTCAAAGATGACATGCTTTCGTGGTTGCAGTTCTTCCGTGATTTATGCTAACTTCACGACTTTACCATCCCATTTGATGCACAATCCATTGGAAATGAAAAATCGAATTTTAATTCAATTTTCAGTTCAGTTTTACTGTGCCAATAGTTTAAGTGATTATATGTCATATCTCAGCTGTATATCAATATTCCATTGTGTATATACAACTGAACTTGCAGTGAGTTTTCATACCATTTTCAAACCTGCACAATTGTCCCACATACTTGTCCTTTTGAAGGCTTTTCCATATGGAATCATCCCCGTCTCCTGGGAATTACATTTACATAATTTGTATTCTATTGTTTAATTTGTCTGATTCTATTTAGGTTATTTTATCGTCTATTAACTTTTGTTTACTCATTTTGAAGTCCCATTTGTTTGTGTATTTTTATATTGCCACGCTTTCTTAACATTATTTCTTAATGCCCTTCTGTCTTATGTAAAGCACTTTGAATTGCCTTGTTGAAGAAATAAACTTGCCTTGCCAAACTAGTAACTGCTCATTCACTACTAATCAATTAATCATTACTTACTCTTTTTGTGTTCCCTCAAGTGAAGTGGTACATCATGCCCTCCAAGCAATCACTCTCTCTCAAGTCACAGTGAAATCTCCTCCGTCACACCAGACAAACTCAGACACAGGCTGGTATACAGCCACTCTGATGCACTTCCGTCACTCTGGATTTGATGTTGATGTTTTAGGCATCTGGCCTCAGGGTTCATTACTTGCTTTTTGGTTCAGACTGAGGACTAGGAGGTAACAGGGGCTGTGAGACAGCCTGACTCCTCATAGGTCAGCTAACAGCGTGAACTGATTTAGCAGCACCTCAAGATGCATCTCTGTAGACAGAATATGCTCTGAGTCTTTTGCAGGTTTCCTGTCAATTGTTCTCAAATGTATCCCTATTGTTATTTTATTCAAACTGTCTGTTCTTTATTTACAGTTCCTTAAAATTAAGAGTCAGCATAAACTACAATGAGAGGAATATTCAAATGTAGTCAAAACACAGGGCAATATCAAGACACAAAGATAGTAAATGGATTTAATATATATCTTTTTAAGTGTTCATATATATTTCATTCTTTCATAGATAAAGTCTTACTACAAATTCACGCTTTATCTCTCAACATGAAAACACTGTTAAGACAAAAACAGATTTTGTAGTGTAACTTTGGAAGATACCTTGACTCGACTTAGACTGCTGAAGCCTTATTAGCACGTAGGCTCTGTCTCTCTCTGTCAGCGTTGTATTGTTTCCATTCTTGGGGATAGAAATTGAACAGCATGGAAAGGGTAAAGTATGAGGTATATTTTTAGTTTTATTCATAGTTTACCTGCAAGCCAGCGATCATTTTGTAAGAGAAGGTTTGGAAATCTTTTATCTGGCGAGTCCCTCACCTTGGAGTTTTCCTTAAAAATCGACTTCCAGAGAAACCAAGAATAGACCATTCAACATCAATGATACACATTTATACAGATTCCTCTTCTTTCTCATATTCCTAAAAGGACAACAGATTCCACTTTTGCTCCCTGGTGTTCGTGTCAAGAGGTTTGTCATTCAGCGGACTGCCATTCACTCGGGTAGCTCTTCAGTCTGTTAATGATCTGTTCAGAATATTCTGTGGCTGTTTCTGCGTATTTGGCCATAGAGTGAGGATGATCCTCTTTTACCCTCAAACTATCTTCCCAGGGGATTTAAATGATGATAATGCCACCCAGGCCCCCCTCCCGCATTGCCATCAAACTCTCTAATGGCAATCCTGGAGCACTGTTGTGAACTCATCAACATTTTGTCAGAAACGTGAGAAAAGTTTTAAAAATCATCATTCAGTTGAGTGCTTCTTTTTATCCTTTCATTCAAAAGAGTTTCTAGAAAGTCATGTAGCTGAGAGAATGAAATAAACTAACAGAAAATAAGCTCCAAACCTGGCAGGAGAGACCAACTCGGTGAGTATGGTGGCATAGGTCTTTGGTTTCCCTGCATGGAACCTCACAGTCAGTCTTCTGACTGCCACATTAATGCAACAACACATCCGGTTTAGTGGTGGAACAGCTCAGGCAGCAAAGCACAGCATTAACATTTCTAGGGTCAGGGGTTTGATTCCCACTAGGATTACACGTGTATTGCATTTTCACTTTAAACCCTTTTGGACAATAGCATGTTATAGAAGGACATGTTGGAAAGCAGTGATCTTTGTGTTGCACAACAGTGCAGGACACAGAAGTTAGTTTGAAGACGTTTTCTTGAGAGAATCCGTTGCTGAGGACAAATGCAGCAAGGCAGGTTTTGCCATTGATACCTTTTTTTGAAGCCTTGATTGCTCCCCAGATAAGCAATGGTGTGTTATTTATTGTGGCTGGATAATAGGCATGTGATTAGCTGAGGTAGGTTATGGTGTATATAGCATAGCATAGCATGAGAGTATTGTCAGTGACTGCATGTGAGAGTGGGCTGCTGTGTTTCTCCAGGCCTAAGCAGTGAACTGCTCTACTCCCATGATGTTCATGCTACTGACTATCTGCCCTGATTATCTTGCCTTTTATTGTTTATGTGTGGATTCCCTAGTTATTGAAAATATGTGCTTATACGCATTTTCTGGATGAGAATGTAGTTAGTCACCAAGCACAATAAAGGTGCAGGAATTATTCCTGGTGGCACAGAACATTTGATATTTTTATTAAATTTTATATACCAATACGTATAGACTGTTAACCTTTATTAGTCAAATGGGTGCAAGCAGTGTAGATACTGTAAATAAAGTTGAAACCATATATTTAATGGTTAACTCACTGCATACCATTCCAGCCAATAGATCTTTCTAATCTACACCTTCTGTTATTCCCATCATAAAAACTGATTTACACATGATCCTTCCGTTTGCACTTCACATCAAGGTGCTAATTCATTATGCCATATCATAAGATTTTATGATTTTTGACATCCAAACACTCTGCAGCAACACCACCTGCACAAACCTGCACAAAACCTACTGTGCCTATATCAATAGAAAGTATGCATTGACTTTTGCTCATTCTACAGCACTACTCTCCCTTGAGCGGCCAAACAGACCTGCTATGGCTGCTACGAACAGGGAGAAATGTGTTACCGGGAGGAAAACAAAAAATATCTTGAGAAAGCAAAGCCTGTCTGAATGGAAGATATTTCTACTGTACATCACTGGGCAGTCAGTGGTATGCCGATATTGAAATATGGCAATTCAAGCGGTGTTTTTGTTTTTCTTCTTTTGTGGATGCACCAATTCCAGATGCAGAACATTTGTATCTTTGTTGCACAGGAAAGAGAAACCACGATGACACCTGTACTTTTCCTGACTGCTTGCCTGCTACAGTGAGCTATTATAAAAAATGCTTGCTTTCTGGCAAAGTTAATTAGATACTTTATGTATTCTGGAGACCAGGAATTCAGATGGCTCTAATCTAACTACTGTATGTGTGCGAGGCCAGAAGCTTAGCAGCATTGTCCACAAAAATGTCAAAAAACTATTTTATTCTCTTGTAAAACAGAAAAATAATTATTATGGTTTATATTTCCTTACACAGAACCTGAGCAGAATGCAAAATTCAAAACAATGAGGTGATCACCCTGTCAAACAAACCTCTGGCTGTTGCAGTCAAATGTCAGATCGTCTCACTGGGACGTACGCTCTCTTTAACTGACATATGTCACCCTCCAATTTGCCACTGGCCACTTCCGGCTATTTTCTCTTCTGTTAAGTGCTCGAGGCACTTGCTACCATCTTGCCTCTTTTTTCTCTTGGATTAGAGGGGCTCCAAAGATGTATCAGCCTCCCCTGATGAATAAGACAGCAGATAGAATACAAAACAGACACACCAGGGATTCCTGTAAGTGACACATTCATAAATGCCATAATAGGATTGCATCAAATATGTAAACTGCCAATTCTATGCATCAAAATGTGGAAATACATGGGTATAAATTTTTGATTTTCAGCTCATACTTTTGATGCGCTTTGCTTCTTATCTGGAGCTCGTGGACAACCTTGATCAGTCAAATGATTTCATCCTGTACAGTGACAAAGGACAAAGAACACAGAGGCGTGGTTGTCAAGGCAACATGGTTATACAAGGCAAAAGGCAGATGTGTGCGTACGCACACTTGCAAATACGCACTCATTCACTGTTTATCAATGACAGCTTTGCCTGGCTTGAGGATATTTAATCTGTGAGGACTCTGGCAGCATTACAGTTTTGTCATTAGAAGTGATGGCGAGAGCTACGTGCAAGGCTAAAGATACAGTCACGCAGCACAGAGGACTCACGGACGGAGATGTGACAGAAAAAATTTGCAGTCGCACAAAGGCACTCGCTCTGCAGCCACCAAAACAAACATGCTGTGCACGTGCAGTATGTTCAAGATCAATGAATCAAAGTGTTTTGATTTGTTTGTTTCTTTTGATGTGAGACACTTTCTCATGGAAAATGTACGGCACAAAATTAAATAAATGAAGTGGCAGATCACTTAAATCACCCAAAATAATTGCCCCTACATTTATTTATTTTTATTTTCCCTAGACCTTTTGAGGTTTTGGCCCAGTTAACTTGATGTGGATGAATTTTGTTTTATGGTGAAAGTACCTAAAAATTCTAATGAAAACCTAAACAGCATAAAAGGTACTCATACCTAAATGACAAAATAAGTATTTTCATGTCTAGACTAGATGGCTGTGGCTCAGGAGGTAGAGCAGGTTGTCTATTAATCCCAAGGCTGGCGAAAGTTTGGGCAAGACACTAAAACCTACGTTGCTCCCGATGGAGGCCAGCACCTTACATGGCAGCTATGTCCCCATTGGTGTGCGTCTGTGTGTGTGTGAATGAGACCAATCTGTAAAAGTGCTTTGGGAACCATTAAGGTTGAAAAGCACTGTATAAGTGAAGTCCATATACCATTTAGCACCACTTCTTTAAGGTTACAAAAAGATTGTGGTCATAATTTATGTTAATATTGTTTCCTGTCTCCTAGAAATTACATTTATATACTAATGTGTTTTGAAGGAAATAAAATTATTGTGCGAATTATTTTCACTGACAAACTTTTTTTTTTCAGAATAGCATGTATTACATTTTTGTAATGCTATGCTATGTTATGGAGTGATCAAGGTGAATGGTGACAGCAGTACCAGGGTTTGCATCCTGAGTCCCGAATGTTTTTAGGGTCAGGCAGCAATATCATTTTGGTTAAGGTTAGAGAAAGATTGTGGTTTTCATTAAACATTAATAAAGTAAATACGTCCTGTGTTGGGCTTGATTTTGTTTTAAATATCTTTCCATAAAACATCAAGTTCAAGTTCAAGTTTCAAGTTTAATTGTCATATGCAGTTTAACAGAGTCAACTATACAATGAAATGTGCAGGACGAGAGTCGGTCTACTCAGCATTAATAAACACGATACGAAGACAAA